>PVJD01004609.1:0-132803 GCA_004026545.1 Mormoops blainvillei | reverse complement strand
GCACATTGAACGTTTTCTGCTGAAGTCTTTGTTTCAAAATCAAACTCCTTCTCTAACGGCTTTTCTCAGATAACTTTTTTAAAGAGTCGTTGAGCACCTAGGTGCTGTGGAGAGCGTTTGGCAGCAGGAAGCGGAAGAAAACGGGGCCATCCAGTGCCCCGCTTCCGCTGCGCAGTCAGCGTGCCTGTTCACCGCCCTTCCCCTCGCTCACTGGTCCTCCCAATGCCTGTGCCCTAAAGATCGGTGCTGCACCACTACCATCGGTTATATTTTCACTTGTACAAACGTGCTTTTCCTCTCAGCCCCCTCTTGGCCTAAGAAACGGGGTGATGAAGTAGCTACCATTCTCCTGAGAATCAAGTTCCACCTTTAGTAGCTCATTGAGAAGCTGACGATAATTCATTTCTACCAATAATTCATTTACCAATTATTATTTACCAATAAGTCATTTCTACCAATCACTGCTGGAAAGTCAGGGAGGGAAGAGCCCGCCGCTCTGAAGGAGAAAGAAAGGCAATGTCTCTGAGATATTTTAATATATGAAGAAAAGATCTCTCTTGCTGCATTGGCTATAAACAGCACAGGCAATAAATTGCTTTGAAGATTGATTAAGCTCCCAAGTGTTGCCATGACTACTAATCAATGGCACCAGCAACTGACCACTTTACATCTCATAAACAGAACAACAATGAGAA
The DNA here is from genome assembly GCA_004026545.1 of Mormoops blainvillei. Classification (NCBI taxonomy): domain Eukaryota; kingdom Metazoa; phylum Chordata; class Mammalia; order Chiroptera; family Mormoopidae; genus Mormoops; species Mormoops blainvillei. The sequence continues at coordinate 132,108 of PVJD01004609.1, read as the reverse complement.
ATCAACAAGCACGACTAAATTTGGCTCTAATTTGTTCAGATAATCCTGGACATCTCCTGAGGAACGGAAGGCGAAAGAGGTATTCAGCCAGTGGTGCAGAAGTCTCGGCACTGCTGCTCTCCTCATTCCTGCACCCGCATAGCTCGATTTTAAGGTACAGACATTTCAGGACAGACTTGGGTTCATGGTGCGTTCCAGTTTTCAGAGACTTCAAGTTGTCCTATGCCCAAACATAACCTGCATTTACCCTAAGGTTTTTCCTATCTTTATGTACCTTTGGAGGGGAAAAAAAGAACCCAAAACCTTTCATCCCTTTTCACACCCTTTATTTTTTTTTCTCCTGGAATACATTTGAGCTGAATGTCTAATCTAGCCACTTTAGCGGGCATTTTCAAATTTAAATAGCTGATGTGGAGGTAGTTGGATGGGACACAAGAAAACAATGGACCGGTGGAATTATGCAATGGTGCTGGAGCAGAGGGCCATCTCTGGTTCTTTTGCACCTCTTCAGATTGCCAAACTGCCATTCCAGAAGTTTCTTTCTTCCATTATCTCCCAGGTATGGAACTATAGTACCATGTGTTTTTTTTTTTCCCTCTGATTTTGCCAGGATTTCTGGGTGAAGTTGGTTAAAGGTGAATATTCTTACATTGTCAGGATACAGCAAGTTATTCTTTGTCACCCACCTCTTTCGGCATGGTTTCTAGGGACACAAGAGACCAGCCTGCCTCTCAGGAATGAGACTTGAAACGTGGATAAGGCCAGAAACAGGATCAACGAGTTTTAGAGCCTGAGACCTGGCCAGCAATTTGAGTCAAAATGTCTCTTCAAAGAGGAATAGGGTTTAGTGCAAAAAGCACGAAGGGCAGAGCTGGCGGACAGCATGCTAACCTGACAAATCGCATTACACTGAATGGACCCTTAAACTTACCAGACCTCAATTTACTCATCTTTAGACTGAAGCAAGTAGGATCCAAAAAAATCTTCTGTGTGTGTCAGGGTAAAAAAAATTTTAACTAGCCTATTTCCCTTCATCTAGTAAACCAACAAACATGAGAAATAGCATAACAGAGATCTTTAAAATATATTTTATTAATTATTTTATAATAATTGAAATAACAAGATGGTGGAAATGGACACCTTATTCACTCCTTCCTCAGGTCCTCATCTTCCTCATCTTTTCCTTCTCTTTTCTATGCTGTTGGAACCTGTGGGAGTATAGTTGGCCCCACTTTGGTGACCGGTCCAATGTGTTTGCTTCCACCTGTACTTTCATGATGTTTTTATAACTATTTCCCTAGTCATCAAACATCCCCCTTCCACACAACACTTCCTCAGCAAGCCCCCACCTTTGTCGACGGTCTAATTTCTTCCACAAATTCTAATGAGCCTTTATTCCCATGGAACCTATAGTACCTCTGTTCTCCTGAAAACTGATGGGTATAAGGGTGTTACATAACAAGTGGACCGCCAATTATAGTCTCTGACTTTTTTGCGTTGTGTGTATTTACTCTCTACCTTCAAACCTCATTGTCCTCAGTTTACTTTGAACTTCACAGACAATGGGATACATGTAGAATCACTGCATACCTACAAACCTGTTCTTCGCCAGTGGAAGACAAGTCCTTGAAGACTGCTTGCCACCAAAGGAGTTCCTCACCTATTCTATGAGTGAGAGAATAGAATTAGGTAGGAAAAGGAAATGTTTCTGGACCATTCTCTTTGTAGGACCACTTCTAAAACTGTTCCTGAAGGAAGGAGACAGAAAAATGGTTATCAGGTGGAGCTCTGGTAATTGTCCCCTAAATCTCCACACATTTTAAAATCTATTCTTTCTCTTCTCAGAAAAATCAGGAGGAAATGCAGAAAATAATAGAAAACCAAAAAAATGGGTATGAAAGAAATAGTCAATAAAGTCAGCATAAGTAGATGTAAAATGTATTTAAGAATAAAAGTAAAACTATATTTTGATTGACAAGTAGAGTTCAAATTGTCAAATGACACAGGAAACATAATCACTAGTGGAAGTGAGGGAGGGTGTGACAACTACTCACTTTGAAAGGCACTCTGACTCCTTTGTCCTGTTGTTTTTCTAGCCCATTTCCAAACGACAGTGCCCTATCAAATGCTCAAATGCAAAAACTCAAATTCAAATAATTGTCAGCACTCATCTGGGCTCTTTTCTTATTCCACCTTACATTTCTAAATCACATTTAGTTCATAACGTTAACTCAAGCTAGATGGAATCCCTTGACAAAAGAATCGAACGAGTCCAAATTGATCTCTTAAGTGGATCAATAGAAACTTAACTGAAATGGATTGGGAATTTTATCAAAGCTGATGTAGAAGAACCTTAATGAGATCACTCGCGATTCACACACATAGAACTAAATTTCAGCACAAATTGATCTGATTACTAAGGATGAATGGTCACCTTTAATAATGGATTAAGGTGGTAAAGAATTCTCTTTTTATATGAAAATATTATTTTTTTTCTTTTAAACTCTTGGAGATTGCTTTAGCTTTTCTTATGCTGAATTTCACTCACTTCTTACATGGTCAAAGTTGACTTAATGATTGTTCTAATTTTCACATGTTGCCCTGAATTCTATTTTTGTCAGAAATATCTTCTGAAGTGTTTTCAAAAGGAAGTTTTGTAACAGTGAGAGAAACCATGATGATGGAAATGCATCACCCCAGTCAACCCTAACTCCCCTAAAAGCTATTTGTAACATAATGCAAATAATAGTGAGTAAAGCTGTGAACAACACAGAGGGTTCTGTGTTTAAAGGGTTAGCTTTATCCATTTTGTGACTATTACTTTGATGATTCAGATACATGTTTCTTAGGTCTGTTACATGTTAGAATTTATTAATATTCATAACATTTATGCATGATCATTTGATGATAAATCTTCCACTTGGTTGAAATAAAGACTTAACGTAGTGATGAATAAGGCCAAAGATTGTATCTCTGAAAACAAATACCCTAATCTACCTCCAACTCATTTGAAACAGAAGATGCATCCAGTGTGTCGTCTGTCTCATTTCCACACGCAGTGACCGGCTTCTGCAGTTTTCTGAAGCGCTGACTGCGGAACACTCCAAGCGAGCTTCACTTCTCTCCAACAGAGAGAGAAAGTCTTGCTCTAAAATGCTCAGATTCTGCTATTTTATTGGTCACTTCGTTAGCGAATGCTTGTGGGTATACCTTTTCTAGATCTTTTCTTCCTATATTCAGAGACGAATGGCCCATGACTTAAACCCCTTGAGAAAATTAATCTTTCTTTCTCCTTCTCCTCCTCCTCCTTCCTCTCTCTCCCTTTCTCTCTCTCTCTTCCCCCTCCCTCCCTCCCCTTACCCCTTTTCTCCCTAGTGCCTCTCTTTGGGTCTTTGACTCTATTGATTCCATTTTCCCTATCTTACCCCTGTGAGGTAAATATATCCAAAAACAAAAATCTTCCCTGTCCTAAGAAGAGGTTCAAACAGGCAGCAAAAGCCCGGTGTCTGTTCCCATACTCTCTTCTGCTGCCTGCTGGGTGTGCTTCGAATTAGAAATTCTTTAACATATCTGTGCTTCCGTAAGAAAGTAACAGGCTAGGCCATGTGATCTACTTCCAGACTCTTAGGACCTAAATGGTTTAGATGGGAAAACTCCATCTACAATGCCCTCCATTATTTTGACTTAGGATAAGTCACAGGAGTTCCATAACTGGATGGTGTGTCTAAAGCGCTAGGATCTCCTTCAGGGTCTTCTTCCCTTGTCTTACCTTCCCTGCACACCTTCACCCAGTAGCACAAAATGAGGGCTGATTGTCGCATGCAGACCTGGATGTTTGTGTGTCCCGAGGACGAGTACCACCATAAGGTCACATGACTGTCCTTCAAGACTGGGAACTATGAGAACTATAAAAATGAACATGACATTATATTCAAATGACCTGGAATTATTTCTGATTTCCCTGATGCCAGTCTTCCCTAGTAGTTCTCTTTATTTTTTTCTTATGTCGTTTTTGAAAATAATTTTATCATATATTTTTTCTAAATGTTAAAGTAATGGTAAGCTTTTTGTAAAGTAAAAATAGAGAAAATTTGGAAAACCACAAAAAAAAAGAAAATAAATAATAACTCATATACAATCCCACCAGCCAGAGACAATCACTATATTTTAGAGAGAGAGTACTATGATGTGTTTAAGTCTGAAAATTCCAGAGCTGAAGTGTTAAATAGGAAATTTCTTTCTACATCTAGACCAAAGTCCAAATAATAGTCAATATGCTTTTGCATATTTAATGCAAGGAAAGGCCACCTTTTCAGAAAAAAAGCAAGATGAGGAATATTTAAGGTGTTTAAGAGACAGAGGATAATTCCCTCGATTTTTACCAAGCGCTTACTGGTCCCGCCGGCACGCCACTTACCCATCCTACCTGGTTAAGCAGGAGAGAATCGAAAGGGAGTGAGAAGGTAAATATAAACTGTTCAGCCATTTATAAGAAAGAGGTGCCTCAGGCCACCCCAGGACCAGGCCTCCCTAGCTCAGCCCAGAGAAAGCCCCTATCCATTTTCAGGTGGATTATAATCTGCAGTTCGGCTTTGAGTGGCAGAGGATCGGCACGTGAAGCTCGTCTCTCTTCTTGAGTCAGGAGTTAAGAGGTCGTGCAGGACCTGAGCTCCTTTGGGAGGCTATTACCTTAGCACAGTATGTGACGTGCGTCTGGGTAGTTAAAGTGGCACACTGTAAAGACCATTTAATGCGAGATCGAGGGGGACACAAGAGGGGACGGTCACTGTTCACTGGGAGATCGAATATTAGTACTTCCCTTTGCTTAGTGCTGCTCGTGGAGGAATGCTTCCACATTCCCACACTGCTGAACTTGCACTTGCTTTGGCCAATTAAACATGCATGACGTGGTGTGAGTTTTATTTAATGAAATCATAGGCTCTATGGGCCTATGGGCGGTTGGCCATATCTCTTTTCTCCCTGCAGTGACAAAGAGCCAGAGAGAGGGATAAGTCCATCTCCCTGAGTTCTAGGGGAGATATAACCAGGACTAGAGCCAGAGCTAACAAGTGACAGATAAGAGCCTGAGAGAAATATTTATTATAAGTTAATAAGATTTTTGTCTATTGCTGCAGAGAAGAATATTCTACTCTGATGGCTGTACACTGGGTGCGAAAGCTTTGTCAAACTGACGAGGGGTTGGGGGGAAGGGGTGCACTAGACGAGCCAACAGCAGGGCTAGAGCAAAAGCTGCAAGAGCAGGGCAGGAGGACGGGTTTTGTTTTCATCATAAGAGTGAAGGTAAGTTTCTGGAAGCTGCATAGACTCAATTTTCTCACAGTGCGTTTGATTCATGCATTACTTTTACTCATTTTTCATGTTTTAGACTTTTTGGGAAAGCAACATGTTTAATGGTTACGTTCTGTCCCTGTGATTTACTTACTGTGCCATTACACTGAGGCTGTGTCCTAGTATTTGCCATTGTTAGTGAAACTATAAAAATAGCTTGATCTTGATACTCAAACCTTGAGGATGTAATTTTACAAGTCTTAGTTGGCCATAACTGTGAATTTTACTTTTTTAAAAATCTCTTCTTGGGTTGCTTTTTGCATTAGATTATAGCTCTTTAAATGCAGATATTATTTTTTCTTTTAATCTCCTCATTCCAGTAAATTGCATGGAGCTAATACAGATAATAATTATAACTAGCCAACTAACCAATAATGCTATGAACTTACTTTTCTCTGACTCTGACAGAGATAACTGACAGGATGCTGGAATGTTTCCTTAATAAGAGCTGCTGTGTGTGACCTAACTGTACAGACATTTGCATGTATTTACAGGCATGTTAATCCTGGCCTGTAAACTGAATTTCATTCTACATCTGATATAGATGTCTGGGCTCTCATCCGAGCTCTTTAGGCGGCAATTTAAGAAAAATAGCAAAACCAATATTTTAGTATATCCAAATTTCTATTTTCCTTTCTTATTCAATAGAAAGCTATTAAATACACAAAGATTTTAGAAAGTCAAGATCATCATGGCTGATTCGATTGTGAAACAGAAAATTATGGTGAATAAAAGAAAAACTAGTCTATATAATTAATCACCCATAAATGATACACATTCATGCAATCCAGATAATTCTAAAAGGGGGTGAAGGGAAAAAAATTAATTTCACTCAAATTATCTTGTACCCTATACATTTAGAGTCTATATTGACCAAATGTAATAAGTATGAGACAAAGTGGGGGTAATAGTTGAAAATAATAGCCAATTTTCTTACTTAAGCAAAAACATAAATGGTAATGCCATTCTCTAAAAGAGGAAAACCCAAGTTGGGTGGAGTTGAAGGGGAAAAGTCTCATGTGGTTATAGACATGTGGGAGAATGGGGACCAGGGTGTTGGATGTACATACAGGCACTTATCCATTTGTCAGTGTGGTGGCAATTTCCTACGCTTATCAACCTGGTTGGTGCAGTATCTAATCTTGTTTATTAGCTAATTATGTCCTGTGATTAAAACTTACAAGGGAGCAGAAAAGTGGCAGAGGAATAGGGAAATTTTTAACAGGGCGGTAAAGTAGTAAAAAAATAGGCGCTTACACAATAATATGCTTTAACTCATTGGGAGTAAGTGCTGGTCATTAAGTATAGTCAAAACAGGCACCGTTCTGTGAATGACAGGGTCTTAAACACCCTTTAACTGATGTTTGACTTATTAGAGTGTAATGGTGGGTGGAGAAAGGAGACTGTCACAATAAATAATTGAAGGTAAATTCTAGGCCTTTCAGCAATGATTTGTTATGTGTTATTTTCACTTAAAGTTTAACACTGAAGGGAATGACAAAGGCATAAATACAATGAACACTAACTTAATGAAGTCTTGTTTAGATAGTTCAGTTCCACTGCAACTAAACCAGGTCCCAGAGAAGACAATTTCAGCACTGAAGTCAGGCCTCAGGACTGGTCTGCTGGGATCAAACTGAGCTGCCCTTCTAGAATTGCCTTTATTACAATGAGTCCAAAAGGTCAGCGTCTTCACGTCATCTCCTTTTTGCATTTTTTTTTCAACTTAATGGTGTCTGTAAAATCCTTTTCAACTTATAAGGCTTGTTCTGTAGTTGAAGAAGATGTGTGGGAGATTTTTGCAAATTTAGTTACTTTTAGAGTTTTGAGTATAGTGATAAATTTAGCATAACACTATAGACTTCCAAAGGTCATGGGGAAGCTAGGCTACCTTTTAGTTTCTAAAAGTACTTCTATCTGAATTGATCCAAATTTACATTGTCATTGCAAAATCAAAGCAAGTCAAAAACTGTGCCCCATTAACCTTCCATACACCAGTGATTTTCAACCAGTGTGCCGTAAGAATTCTTTTTAAATGCAATGCGTGACTATTTAGTCAGGGGCACTGACCTTTTTTCCCTTAGATTGTCAAATTTTAAAAAAATGACAACAGCCAATATAATAGGCATCTGGTCTGAATGAATCAAAATTATTCAGATAGGCCCCCCCCAAAAAATTTTCTTTTTGGTGTGCTACAAAGTTTTAGTATTTAACTTTGTGCCCCATGAGATGAAAAAGGTTGAAAATTGCAGTCACACACTACTTGTCTATGAACAAAAGTTGCTTCAATAAAGTCAACTGGTACTGGATTAATCCATTCATTGGACCACCTTATTGAGAATTACATCAGATATCATGGCATGTACTAATATAATCAAAATATTAAGTGCATCATCCCTGCTTCTCTTAGGGACCTAGATATATAGTTTGAGTCATAAACTCTAAAATACTAGAAAAGCCAAAGTCTTTTGCTTCCAACTGTCCCTCTCTGGAGCTTAGTGCCTTTAATAGTAGACACACACACACACACCCCTGCTTATTCTCAAGTTCAGAGAGAATCTAGTCCTCACAGACACAGAGTTATGTGGCAGAATATGCAGCCTGCCCCCATGTCTCACGCCCCTGCCTCTCTCCCCATTTCAGCTCTCTCTCGCTTCTCACCACTCTCCTTGATCCTTCAGGTCAAAACCAAACACCTTCCAGGTTGCATGCCTGACATCTCTGTCTCATTTTATTGACATGTCTTAAGTCAAGACAAAGCCTCTCTCTAGTTTGTGACATTTTATTTCCCAATAATCTCTCGCATTTATAGAACAGGGTTGTTCAGCAGAACTTTCTGTCATGACGGAAACGTCCATAGACTACCTACCAGCCATATGTGGCTATTGAGCATTTGAAATGTGGCAAACGCAAGGGAGGAACTAAATTTTTAATTGTATTTAATTTTCATTAATTTGAATAGCCACATGTGGCTAGTGGCTACGCTATAAGACAACAAATACACTAGATGAACTAACCCCTGCCAGGCATCCAAGTACTCGCTTAATAATCAGAGCTGTATTAGCAACCAAGTTATTAAGCACATCGTCACAGGCTTCATTTCCTTCATATTAAATATTCTAATCTCTAAATGAAAAAAAAATAAAAGACTAAATTATCACACCAGACTCACATGAATCAGAGTTTCAAGCTCTACCAATAATTTTGACTTTAAGAAGAGCCCACGGCACAGGCAAAGCCAGGAGAAGTCTAATAAGATCCCCGGGGCAGGCAGCTTGTCTGGTGCTTTCCCGCCCTATCAGAGCCCCTTCTGGCCCTGATTAATGTGTGAGGTCACTAATGACGTGTGCAACTGCACTACTTGCACAGAAGACACCTACTTTAAGCATGAAATAGCTCTACTATGTCCAAAATAGCTTTCATGACATTTCCCAAAAATCCATGCATACACATCCCTGGATGCCATCCCTTCAAAGTCCGGGTTGCCATATGCAATCGTTGATGGACCAGAGGCATCTGCTGGAAGCAGTCCTTAGAGAAAGACTCTCCCACCACCAAATACCTTCATGGGTTTCCCAGGAGTCCTGTCATTAGAATGGTCACAAGAAGACTTGACTGGTAACCTCCATTCCTTCTTGGAGGCATTTTCAGGGAAAGGGAGAGAATGGGCTGAAGGTCTGATGATTAATCATTCCCTTTGTACTCCAGAGACTGTGTGGTCATTGATGCTGTTGGGTTCTAACTTATAGGCACCCAACAGTTCGACAGCCATGGTGAGGCTGTATTACTGTTTAAGCATCATCCCAGATGCAGGTCCACATTCGGTCCAAGTTCAACGATCCCAGAGGAGCACTGAAAACAAAATGTTAATAGTGGCTTCAGGTTACCTATACTACGGAGATGGAGTTTTGTTTTGTTTTTTTTTAATGTTCGACATGGAAGCTGCTCCGGCAACATGCAACTATTAAGCCCTTGAAATCTGGTCAGTTCCAATTGACATCTACTGGAAGTATAAAATGCACACCAGATTTTAAACATTTAGTACAAAACAGGAATGTAAAATATTTCATTAATACTTTTTATACTGATTAGATGTTTAAATGAAATAGTTTGCATATATTTTATTAAATAAAATATATTATTAAAATGAATTCTATTGCTTTATTTTTACTTTTTTACTGTGCCTATAAGAATGTTTAAAATTACATATCTGGCTTGCCTTTTGTGACTCATTATATTTCTTTTGGGCAGCACTGATCTAAAATATCCTATTTTCAATACTATCATCCTATTAAAATTCAAAGCCTCTTCACGATCTCTTCAAATTCCCAGATATTACATTCTCACAGCACCTTTCATCAAATACTCCCTCTATACACACCATTTCTGTTTTGCTCCACATTAGTTCAGCAAAAATGCATAAGCTTTATCAGTTATTAATTTAAAGTAAAGAATCGTAAGTGTGAAAACATTATTGACAATTTATGGGCCCAAGTTGCATCTTAACATCTCCTGCCCTCTCTTTGCCATCTTTCTTTTTCCCTTCATTTGTGTTCATTCTTCCTTTTCCTTGTCAGGAGCAAAACAATTTCTCTCTCTTTCTCCCGCACAGCAGTTTTGTAAGCACCATGTTTTTGAGCCCTGTCTCTCTACCCAAAGACAAGCAGTTGTTTCTTCAAGAGGAAGTCTGGCGAATGATTGCTTTCTTCATTTTTTTGCACTTGCAATACAAAGATGAGAGTGGCTGGAGGACTTTTTAGTGTGCGTATGGTCTGGGGGGGACACGGGGAAAACAAAGATGAAAACAGACTAGAGGAGGCGCCATGATGCAGCTGCGCACACGACGCTGTGAGAACGCAGGGACCCGACAACGCCCCCCATCAATGACACAGGTCAGTGGAAGTAGTCAGGGAGTAGCTGCCTCATTTTGGTTACATTCAGAGCACGCATCAGGCAAGCGACCATGTGATAGTCATTACTCACTCTACTTCAGGTTCTCAACTGTAGAGGTTTTCTCATTTTAAATACAATTCCATCACAAAGCCTTTTATTCAAACAAAAACCCAATGAAACAATGTATTGGATTGGCCAAAATGTTTGTTTCGTTTTTTTTCCATATGATGGCTCTAGTGGTGCTTCATTGTCTTTAGTTACATTTGAAACAATTTTATTAGACTGTATTGTGACAGCTGTCATATCAGCGTACATTTTTAAAAAACATCAAAATTGGTGAATTTCTGTGCAGCCATCTTAATATGGAAGATGCAAGAAAATATGCAATATTTTGGTGTATTATGCTTTATAATTTTCAAGAATGGTAAAAATGCAACTGAAATGCAAAAAAAAAAAAAAGATTTGTGTAGTGTATGGAGAAGGTGCTGTGACTGAGCAAAGGTCTCAAAAGTGGTTTGCGAAGTTTCTTGGTACTACTGACATTCTGGCCACATAATTCTTTGCTGTGGGGCTGTCTTATGCATTGGGAGATGTTTAGCAGCACCCCCGACCACTACCCACTAGAACACAGTATCAGGAGATAGCCAACATACTCAAACTATCCAAATCAATAAAGTTATAGGTGAAAAATGAAAAAAATGTGTTTTTTTACTTTACAGAAAACATGTAACAGACTTTTTGGACAACCCAATAAATTGGTAACTCCAAAGCACACTTTTTCTGATTTTGGTGAGAGGTGTGGAGTCCCGTCTAGTCACCCCTCTCCACTCTGGTGACACAGCAGTAACCCCTAGTGGGGCTTTGGGGAGGACAGTGTAAACAACATAGCTCTGTCCCCTTGGCCCGCAAGACGCTCACTCCTGATATCCCATTTCCGACAAACCCCCCTCAGTCAGCAGTGAGGGCTGCTCGTGTTCCAAACCCTCCGAGTGCTGGCTTCCTCTCAGTTTCTCACTCTCAGTCTCTCCCAGTGTTTTCATCCAACATGGCTTCAACTCTGCTCCTAAACGCTGAGAACATCCAAGTCTAAACCTCCAACAGAATTGCCCTCCAGCTTCAGGTTTAGACAGCAACATACCTGCCAGACATCATCGCCTGCGGGCTTCCAGTTCCCCGGGCACCTCAGCCCCCACGCGCTGCACGCCTCGCACCTGAACGATCCTTCCTCTAAAATGCACTCAGGCCCGCGAGATCTCGCGGGTTTGGTGCCAAGCCTCTGTAATAAAGCAAGTATCGTGATAAAACGAGTGGTAATCTTTCTGCTGGCGGAGGGTCTTGCCTTGAGTTTGTAAAAGAAACACACCACCTGTGAAGCACAATAAAGCCAGGTATGCCGGTACTTCATTTCAATTGATAACTCTTTTCTTAATATTAGTAAGTTAAATACTGATGAGTTTGTTTGTTTGGTTTTTTTTTTACTTTCTCTTTCAGTCATCCCACACCAGCTTCCTAAATGACCAAGTCCTCCCAAATGTGTTTTCACTTTGTCCTGTGGTGGCATAATAACCATCAAAGATACTTAGGGCCTAATCCCTCAAACCTGTGAGCCTGTTGCCTACGTTACCTTACGTGGCAAGAGGAACTTGGCCTGCTTGGCCTTTAATTCCAATTTATGAACCATATTCTCCAGGATCTCATCTCTATTCTCCGTAAGTGGTATTAGACGTTACCATTAAATGCTCCCATATGCCCCCATACCTGCCTCTGCTAGTCCCACAAATACTGTCTTGTCTGGGTTTATGGGTCCATTTTCATCAGACTGTTAATCGCTTGAGAACAACTGTGCTTTATGGTTGAGAGCACAACACTCAACTGGGCATATAGTCCTTGCTTATTATTTGTGGAATGAAATTATTGAATTAAACAATATAATATTGTACATGAATAAAAGATCAGTTTCTAGCAAAGGGAAGAGACCTATTTAACGGCAACTGGAATGATAATGAGGAACTGCGATAGAAACATATGTCACCAGTGAAAAATTTTAAAGCATGTTATAAAACATTACCACTCGTTCAGTTATTTATAACCTGGAAAATCCGTCTAAGATGGAGATGTACAAAGCAAATCAGGGTTGCAATGGTAAATTTCCCATTTAAAAGTATAAATTACCTTTGCGTTTGTATGATGTAGATAAGACTCACATTTGGTAAATGAAGGAAAAAGGTTTTATACGGAGAAGCAGTAATTTAAAACCATATTCATATTGGAACTCAAAGGAAAGTCTCAGGAATGATCTTTCGTTGCTACATTTATCTTATTATGTAGCTAAAAGGTAATAAACCCATCTCAGGTCCTCTTTTTGTTGCTTCATTTACTATAGCATTGAAGGTAAATTGTGGAGAATATCTTATAATTCATGGCTATTAGTGTTTGAAAATCACACTATCTGGGAACTTCAGATTATTAGGTCAGAAATTCCACCAGGCGAGTGGAGAAGTGAGAAAGTTTGTCCCATGCTTGGTTCCCTCTGAAACCTAGAAAAGAGTAGTGAATTCCTTTGATCAGGAGGCAGGGGGTCGCCATAATCCACGGGTGACAAGCTAACCATCCTTGTTCTTTTTCCTTCTTTTTCCCTTTCTCTTTTATGGGTCTTAGATGTAGAGACAAATGGGAAAGTGGTGGTAGTTTACAACCCGCATTGACAAGGATTTCCTTGGTAGGGGCATTTCTATGACAGCTCCTTGATGTCGTTCTACTTTTGTAACTCCTCTTCCTTCCAAAAGACTGGTCAGGATGGGACCCATTATCATTGTATTATTTAATTCATTCAAACTATTGTCTTGAAAATACTATGAAGCAGCTCCTTGGTTCATGACCCTTCAGCTTGGTCGCCCAGAACAGCCGGCCCCTCTCGTGGTCAGGTGGTAGCTGTGGTGGTGTTAGTGTTATTCCCCCTGATTCCCATTTCCACATCCCTGGCCCTCTCAACTTCCCTTTTAAAACGCTTTGTCTGTAACCTAAAAACATGGGCTTGCTGTTTCATCACTGTCATCTAAGTTGGCTGTTTTTCGTTTTTCGTTTCTGTTGGTTTTTTTTTAACCCAAGAATCTCTTAGCAATCTATTTTGAAGATTACAGATATAAAGGCTTTTTAAAGCTATCTTTTTATTATTGATTTTTAATTTTGCTATATTTTTGTCACTGTCTCCAAGGTATTGCAAGGTACTGCTTCCTTGAGATTTAGTTGGCTTTCATGGCACCCAATAGAAACTCAGTTTTTTGTGACTGGTCCATGGGTACTCAAAAATAATATTTGCTTATCAGGTATTAAATATGTGTATAATGTTGCTTTTAATATATATATAGGGTCCAGCACAAATAACACCCATTTTTATTATAAAATATTTTATTACAAAATCATAAACATGTGATTCTGTATCATTACTATGTCACACTCAAGCACATCATGTGACATTTTAGGTGAGATGTTCAAATTAAAACTATAAATTATTACACCCATATTATTACCCTACCAACCACACTCAAGTAGGTATTACTTCTGCCAGACCCTGTTTTTATATATAATTATATAAAATATAGAGTGTAATTTAATGTAAAAAATATATATGATTATAGGTGATTAATTGTGATTTTCACATATTCATTAACTTCATGTCTTATCAGTTTGATCTAAACAATTCCTGAGGAAGTTTTAAAATCTCCACCCAAAATTGGTGATTCATCCAACTCTCCCTGCTATTCTGTTGAACCCTACCAAAACACAAAGTTCTAGAAACAATAAACTAAGGGGAAGGTAGAATTATTAATTAGAAGTAAAATTAAACTTATTAGCTCCGGCCTCATGTCAGCATTGTGGAAACGAGGCCTATTATTTGACTTGAGTTCTTTCACTATTTGCAGGGTTTCCCAGTGGTAAAAGAAGCTCCCAAATTATACTTCCACTCTAAACATCTCCCCCCACCAAACAAGGAATTGTCGAGATAAACCCCAGCATGCCCCGTGACCTATAGATTTCCTAAACAGCCAGTAATATCCATCATCAGTCCTCTATTGATCACAGTTTCTTCTGCTTCTGCCCAGTAAGCAAGTAAAGTTCAATACTATGAACAGACTGAAAATAAAACATTGGATGGTCAGAGCAGGAATAATTTTAAGGTGCATTTCTTTTTAAAAACATCTAAAATGTGACAGACACTTACTGTGTGACTGTGGACATACTGCTTAATTAACTTCAACTTGTCACAGTTTCAGCACAATAATGTGGACTTCATACAGTCGTGAAGATTCAATGAGTATGTAGTTAGAGATGAGAATAGCACCAAAGGCACACAATTATGTATTTGCTAAATATTAGTTAATCACTGCCTGTATTTCATTCTTTCTAATCATTTTAATTTCTTGATTTATTCATGCTTTGTGTGTCTGTGGGGAGAGGGAGGGAGCTAGGGAGGGAGAGGAGGAGAGAGAGAGAGACAGAGAGAGGGAGAGAGACAGAAACATCAATGTGAGAGAGAAACATCGATTGGTTGCCTCCTATACAGGGCCCCAACCAGGGATCGAACCTTTGCTGTACGGGATGAAGCTCCAACCAACCGAGCCACACCAGCCAGGGCAAAAGAGAAGAAACCTTTTATAGTTAGTGTAGTCTCTGGGAATTCCACCCCTCGAAAGCAGTCAGCTGTTCACCTGTGAAGGGCCTTGAGGACCAAGGGCCATAACTGTGTTCTTCTCAGGGTCAGTGTATTCCCTATAATTGTGACTAAAATTTTTGTGCCTTTATCTGAGTTTTCTTCTGATTGGAGGAGATGCATAAGCTCAGGCATTATATTTACAGAGAAGGTTGGTACATGGAGGATAAAAGTATAATGGAGTCACACAGGGACACAGAGAAAGACATGAAGAGAGCACGATGCCTGGGCTCCTGTCACTTTTCTGCTCTAGATTTGCGGTCTGATGTCAGACTGTGTTCTGTCAAACGGTTCTTCAAGACATGGCGTTAGCCTTATCAGACTCATTTTTTGGCTTCAACTACTTGAATTGGTTTCTGTTAGTTGCATCCAAAAGAATCCTAAATAACACCATACACCGTAACAAGCTTGTTAAGGTCGAAACATGCTTGCTAAGGCTGAAAACCGCGCCTTTGCTTCTGGGATCAGAAGATAATACAGTAATCACTGACATCTTCTCACTTTGTGAAATCACAAAGCCCAGATGGCTGCCAACTTGAACAAAATAAGAGAAATAGAGAATAACACGAGTGGAGGTATTCTGAAGCTACAACATAATTGTACCATCATCCAAAACAGACATCCAGCTCAGATCCAAAGAGTCTTGGGAGGTGCCCACCACTCGTTTCCTGTGACGTTCCCTGCTCACTTCTCTTCCCACCCAGCTCATGCCAGCTTATTCCATGGGCCACGCTCTTCTCTTTTCTCTTTCTCTCAGTTGCAAGCCACCAATTCACATCATTTTCAACTGCAAGCTTTATTTCCTCGTTTAATTAAAAAAGTATTTGTTGAGTAACTGACACTTTCCAAGCACCATGCTTGAGCTAGGTTGGGGATACAAAGTGCAAAAGATGTCTTCTGAACTGAAGGTGCATTTCTACACCGAGTGCCCCTAAATGTGGTGGGTGAAGAAGGTACGGAGATGGTTCCTTCCCAACCCTAATATTTACTTCCATGTGGAAGGAGTCTTTAGGGAAACACTCAGCCTCATCCTAAAAGGTTAAGTGTCTTTATCTTATTGTTGATTTGGAAAAAAAAGTTGATTCTGTGTCTTTTCTCTCTTGGGAGCCATCCCGACCTCAGAGGGCACTCATTCCACTGTGCTGCTCTAGGTCTTAAGTTTTACAGGGTCAGAGATCCATGGGAAGAGGCCCGAACTGGCACAAGGCTTCCTGCAATGGGATGAGCAAACCTTTCTACCTGTACAGTTCAGTATTAGAAAGCTTACTTGGTGACAGGCACATATCATACTCTTCTATATGAGCTGTTGTCAGCAATGAACATGATATTTTGTTCCCCTACCTGCCTTACAATTTTGACTTATGTCTTAATGTATTTATAATTCAAGTGGGGAAGAGAAGTGATGCTTACAGGTCTTCCCGAGAATATTAACAATATGTGTCTCGAATCCTCTGGTCTCACCTGAGCTCTGGCCTGAAACCGAATGCTCCAGGGATGCACCCAGGTGGAGTTTTCACACTCTCAAACTCAACACTTTCAATCAGGAGATTGAAAATGAGCTTTAATCTCCTCATAAAAGTGAGTAAGAAGCTTACCACCAAATGTGCCTGTTTCGATCACATGCTCCTTCATTCATCAGCTCATTCACCTTTGACTCCTCTCCTTTCTCCTCCTCCTCTTCCTCCATAGTAGGTCAGGCACAAAGGCCTGTTGGGTTTCTCTCCAGAATTTCTCATTCATTTGCTCTTTTTAGCTCCAGTCCTGATCTAGACTTCGTGTGTACTTGTGGCAGAAGCTCATCCCCTAGACAGGGCTGATCCCAGATTTCTCCTCATTAATTTCTCCTCTTTAGCAGAGCTCACAAAATAACGTTCCTCAGCTGCCACTTTGACCACAGTATTCCCTTCATAAATGTTTTCGGTGGCTTCCATCTTCAGATCAAACTCATCCTCCAGATTTAGAGGCCCTGCCATAAGCAGACATGACACAGTCAACGTTTCTCTATTTAGTATCCTTGACTGTACCCACACTTAACACTCTTATGAACAAAATCATGGTATGCCTTGCATACATGCCTTTTCTCAAACTGTAAACCACACACACATCCAGAACCACCTTCTCCCCTCCTGCTCATCTCCTCCAAATGCCTAAGGACCAAGGCTGCGCCCTCTGCTTTTATCTTTTCAGGCATTTGCAGTCGTACCAGTTTCCCAGCGAATCACGCGCTGTATCAGGTGCTGTGTCCTGTGGCTTATTGTCCTTTATCTGAGCTCAATTACTGTGAGTTCCCAGCGCTGAGGAATCAGGGTCTTCCACTGAGTTTTTGTGGTACAGGGTGTGCTTCCTCCGCCACAACATTCAGTGTTAATTGTACAGGAGAGACGAAGTAAATATTTAATGACGGACTGACATAAATAAAAAAGGAATTGTCTTCTAACCTAAGAGATGGTTAAATTAAATAGTCTGAAATTTAAGAGTGATTTGATCATCAGAATTTCTAATCTGACCTCTTTGACTTTCCCTGTTGTTCTAAAGCACCATGTAAGCTGTTTTGGACTCACTCTCTTAATCCAAAAACGGAAGCGAGGCTTCGTCATCCGTCTTATTCACAGACAATGGCGAGGAGTATCCAAGACAATGCAAAGCACATGGCTAATACAAAGTTTAATAAAAATGATAAATAACATCTATTAGAAAATTGAACCATTGTTCAATGTCTTCTGCCCTTTCAGTCCTTCGATTCAATATTCTCTCACTGAAATCTGAGAGCTTTAATTTGAGAAAGTGTTTAACTAATAATCATAGACTTTCTACATTAACCTTTTCTTATCATTAGGCACACCTGGATGATATCAAATTATTCTTTTAAGAAAATCAATATGTCACTGTAAGTGCATCGCGAAACACCTGGTAACGGGACTTCAGGTAGGGGAAACCTGGGTATAAAACACCGTTCAGAGCAAGATGGCAAAATAGATGGTTCCTGACTTTAGTTTTCTTCTGAGAAACAGCAACCAGCAACTACTTGTACGCAAGACGTTTTTGTGAAGGTCCCAGAACCTGGGGGTGAGGCTACAGCACCCACCTTGGGACTGAAAAACTGCATCGGTGCGGTAAGAGGGATGGTTTCGCTCTGACTGTGTCTCCCCTTCTCCAGGCCCTAGCAACACCACACCGAGGGGGCCCCTGGCCACAGTCTCTCCAGTGGGTAGAGGAGAGCCAGAGGCAGACACCCAGCTTCCCCACATTCCAGGAAGCTCCCCTGGAAACACACTGAGGTGTTGCCTCGCAGGGGTCCCTGAGGGGCCAGTAAGAGGTGGAGAAGAGGAAGGGGCTCACAGCCACAGGTGTGCAGGTCTCAGCACACAGTGTTCCTGCTGGCAGCAGTGCCTGACCTTAGATCCAGACCACAGCTCTGCCCATCTGCAGACCCAAGCCAGGGGCCCTGTCAGACCAGGGAGCTTGGTCAGCAGTTCTGCCCATTTTGGGTGCACAGGTGGTGGGTCCCAGAGGCAGAGCCCATTCTACGACCCCACCCACATTGACAGTGAAGCAAGTCGGCAGCTCCGTTCAACTGCTGGGCACACCCTCCCTGACCCGCAAGCCTGGCCAGGGACCTGGGCATCTGTGGAGCCTGTGCTGCAGTCCTGCGCAGGCAGAGCCAAGCCGGCAGCCCTGCCCAACTGCAGAGCATAGCCTCCACCCTCCTCTGCCAGGGAGTCCAAACAGTGACCTCAGGCAGCCTTGGATCCTGGGCCGACAGTGCTTCCCAATTGCTGAGCACGGCAAGTGGCCTCTTCCAGGCAGAGAGCCTAGCCAGCCACCTTGCCCAATCACGGAGCTTAGCCTGTGGCCCCACACATCCAGGGAGCCTGCACAGCAACCCTGCCCGACCTTGCAGCAGCACCCCCAGCCACACCCAAATGCAGAGGACAGCTGGCAGCCCCGCCTCACCCGGGACTGCAGCCAGAGAACTGGCCCAAGAGTGGAGGCCAGCCAGCTGCCTGTCCAGTCACGGAGCCCAGCCTGTGGCCCCGGCTGAACAGAGTCTAGCCAGTGACGCCATCTGGCTGGGGGGCCGGGCCCGATGAATATGGATTCATAAATTCTCAGCAAAACACTAGCAAACCAAATACAACAACACATTAAAAGGGTCCTATACAACGACTCTAAGTGAGATTTATTCCTGGGATGCGAAGATGGGGCAGTATATGCAAAGCAATGAATCTGATAGAGCAGATTAATAGAGTGAATCATAAAAACCAGGTGATCTTATCCATAGGTGCAAAAAAGCATCTCACAAAATAGAACATCCTTTTATAATATATAATAAACACACAAAATTAGGTATAAAAGGGATATACCTCAACATAATAAAAATGTTTGAGAGTTTTTCCTCTAAGATCAGGAAGAATCAAGGATGCCCACTCTTACCACTCCTGTTCAGCACAGTGCTAGGAATCCTATCCAGAGCAATTAGGCAAGAAACATAATTAAAAGGAATCCAAATCAGGAAAGACATAAAATTGTCTTTGTTTGCAGGTGACATGATCATATATTTAGTAAACTTTAAATACTCTACAAAGAACTATTAGATCTAATAAACGAATTCAGTAAAGTTGCAGAATACACAATCAACATACAAAAATCTATTGTGTTCCTGTACACTAACAACAAACTATCTGAAAAAGATAAAGAAAACAGTCCTATTCACAATAGCATCAAAATCAATGAAGTACTTAGGAATAAATTTAACCAAGGACGTGAAATATCTGTACACTCCGAAGTATAAGACAATGATAAAAGAAACTGAAGAAGACACAAATAAATGGAAATTCTTCTCATGTTCATGGATCAGAAAAATTAACATTGTTCAAATGTCCATACAGTCCCAAGTGATTTATAGATTAAATGCAATACATTTTTTAGCTTTTTATTTATTTTTAATTTTTAGACAGAAGGGAAGGAAGGGAGAAAGAGAGGGAGAGAAACATCAGTGTGTGGTTGCCTCTCATGCACCCCCTACCTGGAACCTGGCCCACAACCCAGGCATGTGCCCTGACTGGGAAACGAACAGGCAACCCTTTGGTTTGCAGGCCAGTGCTCAATCCACTGAGCTACACCAGCCAGGGCTCAGTGCAATACATATTAAAATTTCAATGATATTTTTCACAGAAATAAAGAAAAAAACAACCCTAAAATCTGTGGAACCACAGAAGACCCTAAATAGCCAAAGCAACCTTAAGAAAGAAGAACAGGGTTGGAGGCATCATGCTTCCTGATTTTACACGGTGTTACAAAGCTCCAGTAATCAGGCAGTGTGGGGCTGGCATAAAGCAGACACATGGACCAATGGAATTGCACTGAGTGTCCAGAAATAAATGCACACAGAAACAAATATACAGTCAGCTAGTATTTGACAAGGGAATCTAGAATACTCATTGGAGGAAAAGAATGGTCTTCAGTAGATGGTGACGGGAAAACTGGATATCCGTACGCAAAGGATGAAAGTGAAGCCCTATCTTATACAACTTACCGAAATTAACTGAACATAGGTCAAAGACGTAAATATAAAACCTGAAACAATAACACTCCCAGAAGGAAATGGAGAAAAATCTCCTCGACACTGGTCTTGGCAATGATTTTTTGTACATGACACTGAAAGCGAAAGCAACAAAAGAAAAAAGTAAACAAGTGAAAATTAAACTGAAAAGCTTCTGCACAGTCAAAGAAACAGTCAACAAAAGGAAAATGTAACCTGTGGAAGACGAGAAAATATTTCCAAACCATATATCTAAATAAGGGGTTAATATCTAAAACATACAAAGAGCTCACATAACTCAATAGCATAAAAAACCCACTAAAAATTTATTTTAATAATGTGCAGAGGATCTGAATAGACAATTTTCAAAAAGTTATACTAAAGGCCAACAGATATATAAAATGGTGTGCCCCAGATAATGAAGGTGTTTGGGGGTCAGGTCCTGAACTAGCTTGGAGAGAGTCTCTGTAAGAAACTTTTGAATTCAGCCTCAAATGTTGGCTATAAATTTCCTATGCGGGGAGCAGGAGATAGAAATGGGGGAGGAAAATATAATTCTTGTAAGAACCTGCAATTGGTCAAATGAAATAATGGCATCTTTTCTGTGTTAAACTACCAAAAAGACATTTAATATGGCCACAGAAAATATAGAAGTGGTCATTTGTAGCTGGAGAAAGAGAGGTGGTGGATTATGGAAAGCCCTGCATGTTATACGGAGGAGTTGAGATTGTATCTATCCACGAAAGAGAAAAAGTGAAACCATTAGTGATTACTATGGTATTTCTGTTTCAGAAAGAACATTCTGGGGAAACATGTGAAGACAATGAGAGAAAGACAGAGATGAGACTTTTGTTAAGAGGCAAGAAATCAGAAGACGGAACTAGGGCAAGTGAAAACAGAAGAAAGAAGCTGCTGGATACTTTGGACCAGAGAACGGAGGGACACAGGCTATGAGGAAAAAGAATTTCTATAGTGTTTACTGAATCTGCCACCCCTTTAAGTTTTCAGTACAGGAAACTGATGATAAGTGGGAGACACCAACAAATTCACAGAGACAGTGGAAGAGGCATCTAATCCTTAAAACCCACACCTTCAGTTTAATGAAATGTACTGTGCATAAAAAAAGAAGAAAAAAAAAGAACGACTTTTCTTATGTAAACTAGCAAATGTTTATTTAATTTCCATTTCAAATACTTTCAAATAAAAATATATACAAAAACATATATACAAAAACTGAAGCAGATAGAAGCATGACAAGTATACATATACGCAAACACAATTGAAATTAAATTCAATGCAAAACTGAGTGACATCATATTGCACCAAAATCTATTCCATACAAAAAGCATATGCATCAAGAGTTTCCACCAGATGAAATCACACTTATTTCATAGTATCTTACCACTTACACAAATAGCCCATAAACACCATCTGGCAGCGTGATTTCTGCACCAGAACTCTCCCCAGAAGGAAATCATTAAGCTGTAGAAAAATCCATTTTATTTCACGTATCACATGCTGGTATAGGCATCAGTGCCAGAGAACCCTAAGAAACACAACACAACCCACAAATGAAAGTCCCTCTGCACCGTTTATATTTTCACAGTTAAATATCTTAGACTTCGGATTCAACTGAAATGTAGGTGCAGAAAAGGAGGTTTGCTCTTTAAGAATCTATCAACACAAGACATTGTGTAAAATTTGTATAAAATACCCACGATCCCCTTTACCACGTTTCACTATCACTATGCCAAGGTGAAGAAATCCACCATGGATGAGGACCGTTCAGGAAACTGAGGCTCACTCTTCCCCGGCTGGATTTCTCAGCTCCTGTATCTTAGAACGCTTGCATAGCGTTCCCACGAGATGCTGTGCAAAACACCCTGTCACACCAGGTGCCTGGCTAGATCACCAGGCCAAATCTAGCATCCCCTGCATGCCACCCCAGTTAGGGGAATGGTACAAAGTCATAACAAATGCGTTCCAGATCCAAGGGGTAAACCTGGCCCATAAATTACAGCTTCAGCGCAGAGCAAAGAGATGGCTGCCAGCACAACGTGCCAGAGTGACCCAACCACCACTTTCCCACTGGGTTAAATTGATTCCACTGGTGCAAATTATTGATGCTTGACACGGACTATAAAAGGCATGTAAGTACATTCATATACAGTACCTAATGAGACGTTAATATGAACATACCATACACGTACAAATTTTTCTACCCCTTGATAATTGAAAAAGAAGTTACTGTTGCTAGGTCAAATTTTAACACAAAGCTCACTGAACCCATTTTTATAAAGTTAATACAGATATACCTACTATAAAAAGACAAGAAAGATTCATCATGAGATGAATTCTGAGTCAGTAACTAAAAACCATCTCTCCCAGTGCATCGCTACCAACTAAGCCACTCTACGATAAGCAAAAACCGAGCTCTGTGAAATCTTGAGTCCAATCGTTATCAGAAAACTAGGAGGAATTAAGTTCCCCAAGCGTTTGGTCCAGGCAGCCAGGTGGCTTGCCGTTCGTTCTCTGACTTGTGCTTATTATTAAGCCACAGGGAGCCAGCACTTAACATCAGTAAAACACAACCACATGTTTGTTCACCAGTTTGGCCTAAAAACACTCTATTCCATGGTACAAAGCAAAGCACTCTTAGCACATCCGATGTTTATGTTCACAATTTCTCAGAATAGTTGGGAGGTACCACTGCAAACTCATCAGCATTCGTGCTGCAATCGGCTTAGGAAGAGAGAGAAATTTGGGGTCAAAATAACCAGCTATTGTGAACACAGGCATTGGCCCCAAATAGCTTGAAAGAGTTAAGAGATATACCATTCTCTAAACATGGATAATGTAAAAAGAAGACCCCATTTATTAAAGTGTTAAGTATCAATAATTTAGTTCCAGATTTATAGCAGTAGTAATAACATTCACAAGAGTAAACTATTAAGGTAAAATGTTTCTGCAAGGAAAGATTCAAAATAATCTCAGACTACTTAAAATTTGGGGAGGATTCTTGTGGTCTGTGAGATAACCATTACTATACGTATTGTTTTTTGCTTCCAGAGCAATTAGAAAGTGCTATGTGGTAGTGTCTAAAATTACGAATATACACAGTAGTTTAATATAGGTCAATTCTATTCTTTATAAGCATACATTCATTTGAAACCATGTTTTATTTCTCCAAACTATTTTTCTACTTAAATACAGTATTTTTATGTTACATTAGTGAGTACATGGAAATTTGGAATGAAGGAGAAATGCTAGAGAAAAAGGACTCAGAAACCCTTTGAAATCAGATAGTTCCAACCTAGGACCAGGGAACCACATTGCATTGCTTCCCAGTGCGAGAGGAATGGGCTTCCGGGCATGCGCCGTAGCACCAGCAGAAATACGTGCGGTTAACGTCACAACCCAACCGTTACGGCGGTAACGTCCACAGGCTGACTGCGTTCCCACAAGATGCTGTGCATAACACCCTGTCACACCAGGTGCTGAAAATACAGTCACTGCTGCAAAAGGGATAACTGTGCATTAGCTTTTATTTATCCTCTAGCTTTCAGCGTGGCCTTTAGAGGCATCCCCAAGAGGTAATAAAGATCCAACAAGCCTTCTAACCAATAAATTAATTCACTTGAAAGTCATACTTAAAAAAAAAAAAATCAGTAGTGTATATGCTGAGGGAAAAAAGTACGTTCACTTGCAGACCAGTGCATCCATTTTGGCATGGTGCGCTCACATGCCTGATGCCCCACGGTTCCTTGAGAGGATGGTTGCCTATAACACTGTTAAAGCGGTTATTGATATTTTAAATGTAGCCTTGATCTCCACAGCTGAAAAACACTCATGTAACAGGTAAGTGTTTGGAGACTCGTACCATCCTCCAGTGATATTTTAAAGCCAATGGTAACAGAGAAGGGCGGAGGCAGGCTACCAACGAGGTAAACCTCAGTGGTAATTTTGCACTAAGAGTATCGGTAATTGTGTAAACTCACTCCTATCTTGAGAATATAATGCCAAAAAATAATACCAAGGGAATCATTGATTCATTCCAAAAATCAGCAAAATGGTTCAAAGAGATCAAGTTAATATCCTTAGAGGATATAAAGAAGAACAATATCTCACAACATACAGAAAACTGGCGAACTTTCTGTGAGACCACGTTTTATGCCTTTGTGTATTTGTATCAAATCTGAAACTAAAGTGAACATTTATTTTTTCATACCAACTAATATGAAAAATACAACAAAGAAAGGATCATTTCTTAAAAATGGCTGTTAAAAGTATCTTTTAAGTACAGTAAGAATACTACCTAGAGGTTACACTTGTAGGTATTACATATATTGAGAAAGATTAAAAATGCCATTTAAGGGAAACCATCCCAAAAAACATTTATGGGTAATAATTCTTTTACCTGTATGTTAATAATGTAAACAAAAGCTGTCAAACCGACTCAGTATCTACTCTAATTTATATCGACCATGAGCGTGCAGCGTTACACAATGACATGCTTTAATTCCTGACTTTGTCTGGAAAGTCAAATGTAACTCTGTAAACGTCATCAGCACCAACATACAGCACATATCATATATGGTGAAATGAAGCGAGATTATATTTAAGTAAAATTAAATTTCATCAGCATTCAAATCCCAAATCTCTCTCCACTTCCTTCCAACCTAAAAAAAGAACTACAATTAGGATCCCATTTATTGTTTTTCTATCTCAGAACTGACAAAAAAGATATGTCAAAGGTGGAACTCTCTCCTTATATATTAGATAATGTATATTATGAAAAAGCCACTTATATATAGGTCATTCAACTAACCCACAAGTTTATTTAAAAATATATCTTGACACTGGCTGGATATCTCAGTGGTTAGAGACATACAGGTATGCCAAGGTAGCCAGTTAGATCCCCGGCCAGGGCACATACAAGAAGCAACCAAGGGATGCATAAATAAGTGGAACAACAAATCATTTTCTTTCTCTCTCTCTCTCTCTCCCCGCCTCCCCCCCACCCTTTCTCCCTCACCCCACTTCCTTCCTTTTTTCTCTCTCTCCCTCTCTTAAATCAATAAAAATAAAAAATACAGGGTCCAGCAGAAGTAACGCCACTGACTGTGATTGGATGAGATGGGCAACGATTTGAATATTTCACCTAAAATGTCATATGGTATGCTTGAGTGTGATATTGTTATGTTGCAGAATTACATACTTATGATTTTGCAATAAAAGATTTGATATAATTACCAGCTCATAAAGAAGGGGTGCTCTCTGTGCTGGACCCTATATATATACCTTACTATACCCCAGGCTTATTTCTTATAGAAAAAATAATGAAAATATTTTACTTTACTCAAAGGGGTATTTGATTATGTACCTCCAGAAGTACATACAATTTTGCTGATTTTCTTCAAGAAAATTAATACGTAACTCCTAATGCAAAATCCGGCCCAGGGTCTTGGAAGGGGCATGTCTAAGTGAACATCACTGAAGCTTCCATATTACTAGCTTCTTAGGACAGCCGCCTATGCGTAGCAGGCAATAAATATTTAATATTTCTCTGGTCATGCTGCATAACAGATTACACCAAATTCTGTTACCTCCAATCACACACTACTTTCATTTCCTGCTACTCTGATCTTTGGTTTTCTGTCCTTTCATAACCTACCTCAATTATAAGAAACCAGCTATAGGTCAAAGATGCTCCCTTTCTTAGTTACCATTATACTCGTCTTCAAATAGAGATAAAATAGTAAGTTTCCTGAAGACTGGCTACCATTCACGAAGAATTCTGCTGAGTGATGTACCTGCACTAATGTTAACCTTCTCCTGATGTGTCAAACAGCAACCGGGGAAACAATTTTACCAGACACATGAGACAATCTGGAAATTTGCTTCAATGTAGTTATTTTAGTGTTAGATAAACCACCCTGCCTTCCTAACGTATCCTGATAATCTGTGCTCATTTTGTGCCAGCAATTCCGGGGGAGATATGGTCCAAGCACAGAGACTGTGTGTGCCCACACATGTATGTTTGGTCTGGAATTAGAAGTCTTTTCTACATGATACAATTATGAATAATGATTCTCTGACTACAGATACCCTGTGTCTTGTCATGATGTACCCTAAAAATAAGTCAAAGCATAACTTAATCTCCATTACCTTCTTAAAAAATTACTGACTGATTTTCTCTCCGGTTAAAATGGTATTACAATACTATTAGAGCTTCACTAATGAAAGATCATTTGATAATGATGGAAAACTAATGAATATGTATTCTACTTAGGCTATACAATGATATGTTTAAAGAGAAGTTAAAACCCAAAATAAGCAAATAAATAAAATGTGGAGACATCTGTTGATATCAGCACATTAACCTCCGGAATCACCCAGCACCACACAAACCTCTCCATGAGACTTTACTTTTTTATCTCATTACCGAAAAGAAATTCAAGAAGAGTTTTCTGGTTTAGATAAAAAAAGATAGGAATATAAAGGAAATTTACTTTTACCTCCAGCTACAATATAGTGGGAAGACACATGGATAAAAGGATGTAAGAAGTAGAGACTATAGATCAAATTTTGAAACCCTACAGTAAGAAAAAAAGGAAAAACTTTTATGAATTTACTTAGAGACCCAAACACTAGATTTGGCTGAAAAATGTCAATCTTGGATCTATATGAAATGTTATCAAGAGCAAAAATTGAAATTTGTGATTTGGAATTGCCTCAAATTATGAATTATCATTACTACTTTGGCCAATTATCTGTGAACTCTACCTCTTCTCTTGACGATTTTAATCAGTGTAATTCTTTGAAAAATTCTTATTTTCAAATGGCCAAAGAAATTAAAGGATGAAACATACTCTGACTATGATGAACTCCTTAACGTTAGATGTGTGGAAATAATAGCTAACAAATTTCATCATGATATTATTCTCAGTAGAAAATTGCACAGTATTTTCTAAGCCTCGCATAACACCTGTCTGGATATTCACATGCATCCTGTTTCTACTTCTTTCAGTGAATTTTTTATCAGTTATCTCTTTTGCAAGTAGAATGATAATTAAGGTGAAGAAATTAATGACAAAGCCTAGATACAGAGGTGGAAAATTTTTAGAAACATCAGTTGTGAATCTTCTTTAGCAGTGACATTTCTTCCTCAATTTTTATGTAAATATGTGTCTTTTCCTAATGGATCCAGACAGTTTTATCCAAAGAGATATTTTAACAGAACATAAAATGTATAAAGGAAATGTACAATCTGTCAAAATTCATCACCATGTAAAAACAACTATGAAATAAAAAACTGTTCAGAATGACTATCACTGCATATGGACATGATTATAGGATTGGGCATAATATTTTGGGCACTTTGTTTCTTGGAGATTTCTGTCCTATGTTGATATTGGAATCTGAAGATTTGAAAATGCACATATTTAGGTGTATTTATCATGAGCAAATTATTCATCAAACAGGTGATTGTGCTTACCACGCTGATTGTTGCTTTGCTGTAGGAAAGGGGTTACATGCTTTCCTGATCAAATGGGCCGCTGTGGAAAACAAAATGTCACCCAGCCACGGCACTTCCTGATGATGAGTGGAGAAGAAAAATCCTAACATAATAAATTCTCAAGGATTTTTACTTAAACATAATTCCTGGATTTGTCCCATAAATAATAGCTCCTAGAAGCTCTTCTTTATCGTATTCATTAAAAATTAGGCGTAGCCCCTCTGTCCTTTGTTCGAACTGCTCTGAGTCTCATCCCTTGAAAGATGAGTGACACGTAAGTTGATATCTATGGGGAAGCAATGCAATGCCACTGTAAGACAAGTTTCTTTCCTCTGTCCATAATGCTTTTTTTTTCCCTTTCTCTAGACTAATAGAAAACGCTTTTCACAGTATGGTCATCTCTACCTTGTAAAAATTGTTTTTACAAAACCCATATATACAGAAAACATCTTAGTCTTCATTTTGAAGGTTCATCACTGTGATATGTCATAGAGGAAGACCACGGAAGTGACTGTCCATTTCAAAGTCTTTTCCCTTCACCTCAACAGGTAGGTATCAGGACTCAAGAATCATGTGAACTCATGGTATAGCTGCGTATCAACTTTCTATAACTACATGGAGTTATAACTACATTTCTTAGAAACCAGTTTGAATTTGCTAAAGGACATGAATAGAAATAGCTGATTCCTTTGGTCCATCACCAAAGCTGCGATCTTCTGGGTTTTCATAAAATGAAGTGAACGTCCATATCTTGTCTCGGCCCCATGGGTAGAGACAAGGCCAAGGATAGGCTGCCAAGATTTCAAATGCATTAACTCATAATTTATGACAAGCTTCTTCTGGTACAACTTCCAGTATTATCTGTAATGTTCTGGTTATTCTGCCTACAAAGAAATAATGAAGAAAAATTAAAAATGCACAGAAATCAGAAATGCACAGAAAACAGCATTATTTGGGGCGGATACTGAAAACACACAACAGCTATTTCATAGAGCACTTTCAAGAATTATTTACTTCTCTGGAATCCTATCATGCCCAATTAATGTGTCACTTATATAACGTCCCTGGGTGGTTTCTTTTCAGCAAGAACATGTTAATATTTTATATTAAAATAAGGAATTTTACTATGAATCAGGAAGGTGAAATATTTTGAGACAATAGAATCAAGATATAAATAAGTGTTCAAAAACACATCTCATATTCAGTTTAAAATTGCTTTGTTGTTTTTGCACCTATGAGATTATAATCAATTCCTCAGCAAAATCAGGAGAAGAATTAGAATAAAATTTCCACTCTCAAACTTGTAATCTGTTACTGAGAAAGATAGCTCATCCTCCAGGACCTCATTCGCCTAATCAACAGGAATGAGGGACTCGGGCATGACCTCAGCGAGGCGAAAGGCCACAAGGTCCCAAAGTTCATCACCTCCTTAAAAAACAAAAACAATGAAAAGCAACAAACTGAAGAAAATAGCTCAGGAAAAGCTCTGGACAACAAAGAAGCAGCAGCAAAAACCTGGCGGAGCTCAAAACCCGAGGACTGCCCCATCCGTATAAAAGCATTTTGCCGGCCTCACCCCCGCACCGCGCCCCGCCCCAGCAGGCGACCCGGGAGCCCCCCGCAGGGAAAGCGGGAGTAGCATGGCAGCCTCACCATTGTGGACGTTGGCGCTTTTGCTGGGGGCGGGCCTCCTGCGGCCTTCAACGTGCAGATCCCCCACGGCGCAGCACGGAGGGCCCCCCACCTCTGCATCCATTCCCAGGGGGGAGTCGCCCACGAGCTCCCCGGTTGGTGCTGTGGCCCACTCACAGGGCAAGGGTGCCCCAGCGCCTTGCCACACAGGACAACTGAGCTGCTACTACTCTTTTCCCAGCTCGGCCCCAGGTCGGGCTTTTCCCCACCGTGACCGGGCCCCTAGTCCCATCCCGGCTGCCCCTACTGGGCTGCGCTGCCGCCACCTAGCCTTCCCCTCCCCCCACCGCTGGTCAAGACTGAACTGACAGCTCCGGCTGCCCGGGGGCCCTGCCCCCTGGGTCCCAGGTCCTGGTTCTGAACCATCGCTGCATGGGCCACTGCCACTACCCTGAGCCCCACTCCCCAGGCAGTTCAAGGCTCAGGCCTGTCAAAATCTCCCCAACCCAGAAAAACCCAGCAGCAGATGGTTTCACTGGTAAATTGTACCAAACACGAAGAATAAACACCGATACTTCTCAAACTGTTCAAAGAACTCGAAGAGGCGGGAACACCCCCAAACTCATTTTACAAAGCAACATTAGCTTGATACCAAAGTCAGGCAAAGATGCTGTAAGAAGGGAAAATTACAGAGCAATATCTTTAATGAACATGGGTGCAAAAATTCTTGGCAAAATGTTAGCAAACCACATTCAAGGACACATTAAAGGATCATTCACCATGATCGAGTGAGATTTATCTCAGAAATGCGGGGGTGGCTCATCATAGTACTGGAAGCCCAAGCCAGAGCAAATAGGCAGAAAGAGAGAAAAAAAGGCATCCATATCAGAAAGGAAGAAGTAAAACTATCTCTGTTCACATGACACCTTAAATAAAAATAGAAATAGATATCTCATGTTCCAAGATTGGGAGAATTAATATTGTGAAAATGTCCACATGATCAAAAGTGACCTTGGATTCAGGGCAACCCTGATCAAAATCCCAATGGCATTCCTAACATACGTAGAAAAACTGTCATAAAATTTGTTTGGAACCACAAAACATGCTAAATAAACAAAGTTATACTGAACAAGAACAAAGCTGGAGGCATCACAATACCTGACTTCAGGTTATATTACAAAGCTATAGTAATCAAAGTAGTATGGCATAAAAATAGGCACATAAATTAGTAGAACAAAAGAGAACTGACACATAACCTCCATATATCGATAACTAACTTATTTTTGACAAGGCCACCAAGAACACACAAAAGGGAAAGGATGGAAAACTGGATATCTACACATGAAAGAAAGAAACTGGACCTCTACCTGACACCACTCACAAAAATTAACTTGAAATGGAGCAAAGATTGAAATGTAAGACCTGAAACCACAAAACTTCTAGAAGAAAACATAGAAAAAAAATCCTTGACATTGGCCTAGGCGAAGATTTCTTGGTTTAGTCCCCAAAGCATAGGCAATAAAAATTAAAACAAGTATGATTATATTAAACTCAAGAGCTTCTGCACAGCAAAGAAAACAACTAGTAAGTAGAAAAGACAACATGCAGAATGGGGAAAAATATTAGCAAAACATATATCCAAAATATATGAAGAACTCAGGTAACTCAATAAAAGAAAAAGAAATTAATCCAATTAAAAAAAGGTCAAAGAACCTGAACAGTCACTTTCCAAAGACGACAAACATGGCCAACGTATATATGAACAGTTTTTCACCAGCACTAATTATCAGAAAAATGCAAAACAAAGCCATAATGAGATGTCACCTTATGCATGTTAGGAAGCTATGACTCATCTCATGGTACTGTTACCAAGCAGTTCACGGACTGGACTTGTCTGCAGCCCACACCTGAAGTGGCAGAGGCAAGGTAGGAGGCACCAGGATCCTGAGAACTGTGTGCGGCACAGAGACCGGCTGGCCTGGAACATTCAACTCAGACAATTATGTAAGAGAGGCAATAACAAATCTATATTCTTAAAAAAAAAAGAAAGAAAAAGAAAAAGACACGAGCTAGCAAATGTTGGCAAGGTTGTGAAGGAAAGGGCATTACAAGTATACATTGTTGGTGGGAATGTATGTTGGAAAAGCCATTATGGAAAACAGTATGGCGTAGGGGGGTCCTCAAAATATTAAAAATAGAACTACCATATGACCCAGCAATCCTACTCCTGAGTATGCATCCAAAGAAACTGAAATCAGTATCTTGAAGGGGTAGCTGCACATTCATGTTCTTGAAGCATTATTCACAATAGCCAAGATTTGGAAATAGCCCAAGTGTCCATCAACAAGTGAATGG
The DNA here is from genome assembly GCA_004026545.1 of Mormoops blainvillei. NCBI lineage: Eukaryota > Metazoa > Chordata > Mammalia > Chiroptera > Mormoopidae > Mormoops > Mormoops blainvillei. The sequence continues at coordinate 100,107 of PVJD01004609.1, read as the reverse complement.
ATAAAGAAGATGTGATACACACACACACACAAAAAAATGGAATATTATTTAACCATGAGAGAGAAAGAAATCCTGCCATCTGCAACAACATGGGTGGACCTTGAAGACATTGTGCTAAGTGAGATAAGTCAGGGAGAGAAAGACAAACACTGTGTGAAATAACTTATATGTGGAATCTAAAAAAACACTGATCTTATAAAAAGAATAGAATGGTGATGACGAGGGGCTGCGGGAGAACTGAGGAGATGTTGTTTATGGGTGCAAACTTACAACTAGTAAATAAGTAAGTTCTGGATATCTCATGCACAACATAGTGATTATAGTCAACACATTATATTACAGAAGTTGTTCAGAGACCAAATTTTAACTGTTCTCAACACAAAAAAGAAATGACAAATACATGCCATGATAGAGGGGTTAGCGAACGCTGTTGCAGTAATCATACTGCAATATATGTGTGTATTGTATCAGACCTACATATTGTACCCTTTAAACTCAAACAGTGTTATATGTCAGTTCTATCTCAATAAAAATAAATTAATTTAAACAAGAAGAATGAGAGACTTGGACTAGGTCAGCGGTTCTTCAAGTGTACTCCACACACCAGCCGAGACATTAGGTAGGCATCTCAAGCCGTCCTAGACCTACTGAATAAGAAATTGAAGGTGGGGTCCAGAAATCTGTGATTCTGACAGAGACTGCAATGTAGATGCCAGTGGGCTAGATGGCTTTATCTTGGCAGTCCTAGAGCTCTGGGGCCCTAGTTTCCTAGGACTTTAGTTCTTAGTCACCTGTCTTTATAATCAGTCCCTAGAGAGACTCTTCAAATTGCTTCTGGCCCTGGAGCCTCCAGAGTCTTCCTTTCAGGTGGTTTCAGACCGAGATCACCTCCCATCCAGATATACAGTCTTTCTCCTCTTTTATGACTTGTTACCTGTAACAGGTCCCTTCCACGCAATTTTTAATACCAATAAAAATGGGTTTTTTTCCATCTTTCATTTTATAACAGTTGTTTCCCCAAAGTTGTTTCCCTCTGCACACTCATTTTTTAATATCCATCAATTATACAGGGCCCAGCACAGTTCTGGCAAAAGGTAAACTCTATGTAAACGTTTCTTAAATAAATTATACTTTGTCACAGCCCATTCTACATTGAGATGTACGTGAAGCACAAGGGAACACTCGAGAGCAATAAAAGTCCATGCTTACAGGAAAGGGAAACAGTAAAATCATCCCAGAAAAACAAACTGTAGAAAAGTGTCAATCAATAATAGGAAGACGTGGGTTTGTAGGCGGAGAAGGAGCTAGAGCCACCTGAAAGGGTGAAGCGAGAGGCCTGAGGCATCTGCCATGGTCCAGTGCAAAGCCCTGGGGTTAAACTGGCATCCTCCCCGGCCCTTCCCTCCTCCCTGAGCTATCCGCACACCTGCCGTGGGTGTGTGTCTATTCATGTATTTATCTACTGCGGTTTTTCTTTTTTCTTCTTTTAATAACTGCCTTTCATATTCAGCATCTGCTCCTCCATGTTCAAAACAGAAGCCTGTTCCAAAGTGTGCTTCTGTATTCTGGGACCGCCAGCCTTTTGTTTTCTTAGACATCTTGCTTACCCGGGTCACAACACAGCATCCGATCCAGACAAAGGGAGAGCAACCTAGAGACCCTGCTGCTTTCCTAAAGGTGTGACGTTGTCCTTCCTGAACATCCATTCAGTCTGGATCTTCTATTCAGTTGCACACCTGGGGCCACGGAATCTCCCTTTCGGTTCTGCACACCCATTTCTCTTTCTCCACGTCCACTCAGTCCTGGGCCCCCGCAGGTTTCTTATGCTCTCTCCGAGCCTCAGGATTTGGATAATCTTCATGATCATGGAGGTGTGGGTGGACTGGCTGATTCTGGCCCTCAGTCGCTGTCATTTCCACATCGACATTTTCTTCTAGGTGATCTACAGCCAGGGGCTCAGACCCGTGCTCCACAGATCCACGTAAGCCTCGGAGGAAGCTTCCTGCTTGCCCAGGGAAGCCCAGGGGTGTGGCACTGAATGGCATCCATGCTCAGAGTAAGTAAATCCTTAGGCTTCACAGATAAGCAACCCTGCGATACTATTTTTTTAAATGAAGTGCAACCAGTGAGTCTACACTGGGGGTTTTCAGTTAACTACACGCTACAAGGCCAAACAGCAACTGTCACAGTTTCAGTTTCACTTTTCATATTCAGCAGGTGTTCCTGAAACCGGCGGAAACAATAGCGGACCTTACGGAATCTGATTTACCAACCACGCCTGGTTTGAGCACAGGACCTACGGCCAGAAGTCATGAAATCTTACCACAAAATCTTCCCCGGAAGTCGGGATAAGAATAACGGTACTTTAAAAAAAAAAAAAAAAAAGGCCTCAGAACCTTTTCAGGAGCATGGTCTCGTTTGGACCCCGGGGAAATGTATCCAAGCCTGACGAACGGTGCGTGGAGCGCTGCGGTCCCTGTGCGCGTCTGTCCGCGCACGAAGCCGCCCACCCGGGGGCCTCGTGAATGACGTCAGAGCCGCACTCCTTGAGCAGCGTGTGATTTCGGGGCTCTGGGCTTGCCTGGCCACTGACCAGGGAGGTGGAGACATTCTGCTGGGCCTGCCCAGTACGAGTCTTCATCGTCAAAGATTTTGTTTAAATGTAGCTGTCCTCCATAGCTTTCCCTGGGCAAGGGGACCAAGTCCCAGTCGCCCCGCTCCGTCTCGGCGGGGCCGGAGCCTGGCTCACAAGCCCGGGCAGCCAAGACAGCGGCTGCGCGGACCCTGGCCGCGGCTTGCCGGGTCTAGGTATCCCCAGGCGTCTGAGCATGTCGGTGGGGTGTCTGCCCCGCTTTCCTTGGGTGAGAAGCTCGTGTGTCTATAAATAAATAAAAATAAACAGCCAGAAGGAGGAAGGCCTCTGTCACAGATGGCAGGCAAAAGCTCTCTGGGTGTCTAATTCCCTCAAGAGCCCATTTTCTCTTCACCCTAGGAATGCTATCAAACAGAACGTGGTTCAATACTGGCATCCTGTGGCCGGAGAAATGCATCCATCCCAAACCCTCACATCCTCAGGTTCAGAACATTCCCTGGCTGCCTGGACGGGACGGCCTTTCACCATTTCCTGACAGCTGTTCGGTGGCCTCTCATGTTTTATGGACACACCCTCAGGGACGTGTGTTCTGATAAACCGTCATTTCGCCGGGCTAATGGGTTTGTGTGTATTAGGGTAAGAATAAAGGCTAATACACAGGCTAAAGAATGCTACCCAACAAGACAATTTGATATGAAATTACTGAGTGAGCTGCTCCAAGCAGAGGCTCTCCGGCCTCCAAGTTCACATGGCATCTGTCTCTAACAACAAGGTGGCGGCTGAGGGGAGAGCTGGCACCCTGGCTCAGGACGCGGCCGTTCTGCCCGCCTGTGTGGGAGTGCTTTGTTTTGGCCAAAGGCTAGGAAAATACTTGCTATTGCAGCAATAAATACTACGAAATTTTTTTTCCTTTATTACAAGAATGCTGCCAAAGAGGAAAATCAAACAAAATCGAGGAAGGACTTCCAAGGCAGCTATAAAGATAAAGGGTGACAACGAGCACAGTTTCAAGGCAGAATTGCCACGCTCCTTGGTGAGACTTAATGGCATTTTTGAGAACCAAATAACCATTATGGGACTACTACATTGCTGCTACTTTCACAAATGGCTACCACTAAATCTGAAGTCCTTGGAGATGTTCAAAACATCACTGGAGACAGAAAAATAACCCAAAACTTTGAAATTACAATAGCAGAGAAACACATCAAAGAAAGATCAGGTGCGGATCGTACTAGTAGGCATGCACTGACCCCAACAATGGTAGAAAATCCGTGCATGTTAGCAAAAGGAAGGACGTTTCGCAGCCGGCTGACTCCAAGCCGGAGGAACAAAATGCCTACGACGGGGAGCAAACGAGGAACTGCCTCCAGCTCCGGGCTGCCGGCTCTTTCATCCTACATGCTCTTGGTTTTCCCCGGTGCTCCAGGGTCTTACCTGCCTCCGGCCAGGACCCGAGCATACCCAGATCTCACAGTGATGAGCGTTAATCTGTCCCGGACATTGGTAATAAGGGAGCAGTCCTGATGGTAAATGCTGTTTAACAAGACTTTTTTTTTTTTTTTTTTTTAAGAATCATGATACCTACAACTGAGAAAACAGGAGTAAAAATATTCTACAGAAAACTAATGTGATCTAACAAGAAATAGAGATTAAATACTCTGATGGACAATCGGTGTGCCTGTGTTAGCCTTAAAGAACGTAACTTTTATAGCAACGCTTCTTTGGGGAGTAGTATTATTGCCAGTTAGGGAGCAAACTTCAGTATAAACAGTATAAGTAAGTCTAAAGATACCAAATACCAATTAAAATCTAATAAAGAGGCATAGAGGCAAAACTCTATTTTAAATGACTGGCTTCTAAATGAGTTCATGCCACACACTAGAGATCCAGTACATACACCAAGTTGTTTTTCTTTTCTTTTCTTTTTAGTAGCACTGACATTATTTATGAATAATTTTGCCAGAAATCTCTCCGAACTTTTTTGCTGAACTTTTAAAAATTAATTGTGGTAAAGTAAGCAAATTAAAACAAATGAGAATGAAATCTCTTTTCTAAACTCACCAAACTCACCAACAAGGACATACCTGCTTCTCTGGTTGTATTGTTTTACTCCTCCCCCCTTACCCCAGGTGCCCAACCCAGAAAAGTCATGGAGTTTGTAGTCCAGCAGATGTGGATTCAAATCTGAGCTCAGTGGTTCAAATTCCGTACACTCAAAATACAAACCTCCCCTCCCTGAGGCCTGAGTTCCCCACGTGGGTACAGGGATAGCCCCGCCTCACCGGACCTTGTGGCAGACTGGGAGAGATGACGACACAAGGAGACAGTGTCCCTTGGCAGTGTCCCTTGGCAGAGTCCCGGACAGAGGGTTGGGCTGTCAGCAGAGGCTGTTTCTCAGCACATTTTCTACTGCTGATCTCCTAGTTTCCCATCCTCCAACTTACCTGGTCACCAAGCCCTGAGGGGGTTTCCTCTTGAATGTCTTTCCCTTTCTCTTGGACCCCGCTGTCTCGGCCTGTGTTCAGACCTCGGCAGGTCTCATCAGGATTACTGTGGTACCCGACAGGCCCTGCTCTCTGTCTGCACCCACCAATCCCTCGAACCCATCCTCACTGTCTCCCGGATGATTTTTCTAAAATACAAACCTGCCTGCCTACGAATCCTAACTCTTCTACCTAATATCTATAGGACTTGTAACAAGTTATGCACACTCCCCCATGCTATCATCACTCCATAAAATAGGAATAATAATTTCCCTGCCTCGGAAGGTTTTTAAAGATTAATTAAGGTCATGTCTGTGCTAATACATGGAATCGTGCAATCAATGAGAGCTGTGGTTCTTCTCTTCCTCGTTCTTGCTGGCCTTCTGACGCGCGTATGGCTTTCCATGCCTATTAAACAGGGCGATGCTACAGTCATGGCGCTGTAGGTCTCTGCCCACTCCCCCACCAGATTTGATACCGCTCATCAGGGAGTCTGTTATGATACAGAATCACTAAGCTGCGTTCAATCCAGAATAAAAATAGACTAGCGAAGGGCTCAGAAGAGCAATGAGGCCATTTGCAGACCTGCGGATAAACTCCTACCTCAGAAAGCTAGTCTCCTAAGAAGGGGCTACCTAACGCAAATGCTGTCCTGAGAGGGTTCGGCGGCTGCTCCCCAAACACGCTTCCCGCTTTTCCTTCTTCTGGGTCTAGTTAAAATGCAGTAACATATTCAAACTAGTAGTTGTCCTGCTGACGTTTTTAAACTTTAAGATGTATGTGCAATGCATGTACACACAGGTGAGTTTTCTACAGCATGGTCTCCAATAAGGGTCTGAAACTGCTTAAAAGAGTTACCTGACATTCTTCTGAACCACTTGGGTTTCTTGTCCCATATGATGAAAAGATAGTAAGCAGGGACGCCCGTCAGCGTGATGATGAAGCCAATGCCCGTACTAAACGGGTCCGAATAAAGGGACAGGGCTACCATGAAGAAGCACGTGAAGGAGAACAACGCGGGGATGAACAGCGGCACCTGCAACACAGCACAGAAACCAGTCACTTCCGGCAGGTGCGGCGGTGGACGGCGCTTCGGGGAAGAACGTCAGCCACGGCACCGGGTCTGACGTTGGTCACATGACCAGGCGAAAGGCACCATCCTCCTTTACACCTTAGTAGCAAAATCCCTTTAAAGGGGCACAGAGAATGCATTAAACATTCTCCCTTAATTTGAAAAAAAAAAAATTGGATAGAATAAAAATCTAAGGATAAACAAATGTGTTTCATTACAGGAGTTCTGTGTGAATTATTTTACTAGTTAAGTACCACTCTAATCTCTGTTTTTGATATTAAAAGATGGGCTCTTTGGTAATTATGATTAGAATCCACTTTAATGTGGAGCCAAGACCATGGGCTGCTAGTTACATGTTAAATCCTTTCAGGGAATATTGATTTTCTGTTGGAGATTCACAATAAGAAACGACAGGAACAAAACAGGCCAACTCCTATTCAACCGCTAATGAAGATGTTGCCGGGATTAGGCAGTGAATATAATTAACAACAAATTCTAACAACATAACTGACAACCTTATCTGTCATAAACAGTGAGGACAAATCAATCCAGGAAGGTTCCAGGCTGAAGGGGGTGGGCAGAATGTCCGTCAGGCCTCGCTAAAGGGTGCTTAGTTAGGGTTGGTGTGTTTTCTGTTAAGTGGTAGGCTCACGCATCTTCCCTTTCCCTTTTATTTTACATCTTTACTTCTTCTAGAGTATATAATGCAGAAAAAGAGCAAAGTAGTAAGTCATAACCTTTAAAAAGCCTTAAAATGCCTATTTTGTATGGAAGCATCCTTGTTAGAGTTTTAACGAGTGACCCGACGCCATGTGCATCTGCCTTACTCTCAGTCTGGCCGTCCACGAAGAGCCAGCACAAAGCCGGAGCGAAGTATCCCGTACTTTGAATTGGTCAGGTCATTGGACGCATTGTGAAAAATCACAACAAACACCCTCTATTCATACCACCTCTTTTCAAAACTATGACATACAAAGCTCAGTACATCACATTAAAAAAAAAAAAAAGTAATGATCCCTTCTTCCAAGCTGAACTTAATCCACTCTGAGGGCGCTGCCTACAAGCCTTAAACTCTTTACGGCAGAGGATGGCACTCCCCACCCCCGCTCCCCAACAGCAACGTACGACAACAAGAGCAGGACTAGGCATGGGGAGAAAGACCGATGTGAGCCCATCAAGGTGGCCAAGCTTACCTTGAAAGGACGATGCATATCTGGGCATTTGTAGCGAAGATAGATCAGCCCGGCGACCGCCAGCCCAATAAAAAGCCACCTGGCAAAACTGAGGAAATTCAAGAGACTGTAGAGGTCCGCAGAGAAAAGCATCACCACCGTCAGAGGGTACTGCAGGGGAGGGGACAGAAATCGAGCTGGGTGAGCCAGAGAGAACACAGGTGAGGCCAACAGTCACAGATGTTCCTATTATCTTTTTTCAAATGATCATTTACACTGACAAACCACTGTAATGATTAAAACCTAACCTCCTGCCTATGTCCTGCCCCGAAGGTCTCTGTGCACACCAGTAACGGCATGAGAGGGCCATCGTCACGACCCAGCATTCACAAGGAATTTCATATGGATGTTTGGTTTTTGGTTACTTTTCCATCTGACAGGAGAGGCTGCGTTTTCAAAGTCATTCTCCATGGTTCAAAATGGGACGACCCAGAGACCGAGGTGATTGATAAAGAACTAATAACAAAAATCAGAAGTGTACCCTATTGGAAAGTTGGCAGAGAGCTCGGCCAGTGAAGTCTGAGGGGCTCTTGGCTCATCACACAGATGAAACAGAGCTGCTTCTAGGTGCCGCTGTCAGGGCCTGAATGCAAAACAGTGACCTTTCCTTCCTCCCCGCTCTGCACGGGCTTGCCACCGGTGACCCCCCCAGACCACAGGGAAGAATGCGACGCAGAGATCAGCACAGCCAGTCCCCGCAGCTGCTTGTGCCAAGGACAGGTGACTGAGAGCTGAGGCTGAGAACAAAAGGCCTCTTCACGGAAGAGTACATTCTGTTCCCACAAGTGGCCATTACCTTCCAGATTCCTCCCCCAGGGTACTGTGTACTTTACAAAGAAATTTCAAGGAAACAGTTTGAAACAAATTAAGTGCATGAAAAAAAAAAAAGCTCAGTGCGTTCTCTGGTGCTTCTGACTGCAGATTCCATTTGAGAAAAATGTTACAAAATGGTGGGTAGAAGTGACTAACACATGGCTGGTGGGTTTTGAGGACTTTCAACCTTACATGGACTTCTGTATCCCACGTTTCACAAATACTCTTCTCTGCATAAAGAATTCTACAACTCGCATTTAAGGGTTGGTGCTTTTAGCTCTTTCCTCGTAGGGTTGCTCTCAGATGTCTCACTTTTAATCACAGAATCACTGCGCTGTCTAGGACGTCACAGTTTTTTTCAGCCTATAATTTTGTGTGCGTTTCATTATGAGAAGCCTATGATGACGGGACACCTGCATCACTCTGGATGGTAGTTTTTAGCTCCACTCTCAGTACTTAGAATTAGGACTTAACTGCTCTGCACCATTTTCTGCGAGGCCCTATGTCAAAGACAGCAGCCAAGCTAACTCATGTCCCCTAGACCTCAGACATTTCTACAAATGTGAAAAAAAAAAAAAAAAAAAAGGCGGTGCGGTTACTGCCCCGCAGCATGAAATGATGCATCAGAAATACTGAGTCAAGGGAAGCCATGGAAAACATCCTGCCTCTCAGCCTCCTGCAAGATATACCTAGAGCTGTGTCTGCAATGAAGGAGAAAGGCAAGTACACTCTGAAGTCTAGTGTGATATTCTCTCCGCTAACCTGTTATCCGAGGTTGTATCTAGAGATAGTTGTTAATATGCATTACCAGGACGATAACAGCTGGCAGAGGAGTGTGCTTGCGGACATGAATCATGGAGAGGATTTCTGGAAGGTGACCCTCTCGAGACGCAACGTAGAATAACCTGATGGGAGAGAAAACGGGGGTGGAGTTGACTGTGTAACTGATCACTGCAGAGGGAAAAAATCCCAGAAATCTGAGAGAAAGCGTGCCTCTTTTTCATACCACGTGGTTCGAACATTTCTCGGGTGATTACTTAGATTTCACTTTTCAGATAAGGTAGAGAACATCAGGACAAATCTGACTTAGTATTTAATAAAATCTGCCAACATTTTCTATATTCTTCCTTGAGGAGAATAAAACAAAGCAGCCACGGCCTCAGCAGAGCCCTCCCTACCTGTGCGCGCCTGATGAGGGCGTTGGTGCTATAGGTTCCCAGTACTGAAGGGTGCTGTCTACCCCCAATTCAACCCAACACACGCACACACACCCTCCCTCTGTGAACATGACTAAAGGAAAGCTTGTTTAAAATGGAGTTGGGAAGCCCTGAGAGGGGAGCTCAACGGGGAGATGCTTTCTTCACTACCTCAGCAGGAGAAAAGGCATTTTTCTCCTTGCCCAGCAACAACCCAGCTGGTGAGAAGCCACAACAATCCAGAACTCTCGCTCTCTTCCAATGGCCTTTCAATCACAACTGCCCCTCCCGGCTGCCTCCCTTCCTCTATAAAAGCAAGCCCTTCCCCTTTGTTCTCTGGACTCGCCCACGGTTTCGCCGCAGGTTGCACGTTCCCAATTGCAACTGCTCTGCTACTCCAGAATAAGCTCATTTTCCTGGTAAACAACCGGCTATTTCGTTTCTAAGGGTGACAACACATCTCACGTTCACATGCATCTGACTGCGTTTTAATCTTCTGTTATTAAAACAAAGGGGACTTTTGCATCAAAGAAAGCAATAGGGATACAGACGGGGTAGGGTGGTGATTTCTGGTATCTCTTACTTTACTTTTTCTCTTGTCACCTTTAGAGAAACAACAGATTTTATCACCAGAAATAAAAGAGCTGTAGCTAGACTCTGTAGACATTCTATTTAAAAAAAGCCGCACGCCCAGCTTCAGGTTGGCTGTGAGTAGGGGAGCAGTGCCCTCTAATGGGCAGAGTGAGAAATGGCGCTGGCACTTGGACAAGACTTCCATGCTGCCTGTCCCTTTAAAAGCAACTGATGTGGAGGCACTGTTTCTTTGTAAAGTTATCCTTACCCCATCCAGCCTCAAAAACAGAAATACATTTCTGGAAATGCTTGAACTCACTCACCTGGAGACAGCAAACACACCACCATTCATGGAGCCAAAGCAGGTGAGGGCAACAAAGATCGGAACTGCTAATGAGAAATTTCCCAGTAGCCTCTCAGCAAAGGTCTGGTGAAAGGCAGAACAACGCAAATTAATGCTTTGCCGGAAAGGGGAATAAAATGAAACAATTTATACCAGACTTGCTCTATGACTTTCTGTTAGCCTGGTGATATGTCTAAGTTTTATAATCCTTCTCTTTGGTTAGGGTCAGACTAATTCTGGTGGACAATGATAAAAATCAGGTGCCCTGGTCTTGTTTGTTGCAAAAAGGTGGGCAAAGGTCTAAACAAGCACTTGTTCTCTACTTTCAAAAAGCGATGATGCATTCACTCAATGAGTCTTTACCAGCTATGGCCAAAACCTTCTATCACCCTGGTAAATGGAAAAAGCTCCTTCAGAAGTTCTGCTCTTAGAGACAGAAATCCTTCTGCACAGCACCTTCTCTTTGGCCGAGAAAGCTGCATTTTGATAGTAAAGCACAAATGTATGCTGAGAAGTATGCCAGCACCTTGTTTCATATACCTGCCCCACCATTATGACATACGAGTGTGGTAGAAAAAAATTGATAACTTAATCATTTGCATCATATCTATGCAATGCTCTGAAAATCTTTTGCCCAGAGTGAGCACACTGGCTGAATCTCTGTTTATCGAACCAGTCCCCTCCGTCTCAATTGTCTGGCCATTTCTTCTGTGATTTCCTATAAAAAGACTAGAATACAAGTCCAAGTCCAAGGAAATCGAGCCACAGAAAATACAAGAGATAAACAAGAAGTTTCCTTTTATGCCACGGCATAAAGGATGTATTTTCCGAAATAAAAAATAAAAATTAAAGTGGGATTCTTTACTTGTCCTTGATGCAGCTGGGGCTGTGTAATTAATGGACCACATTAAGCTCACAGAGCAAGGGCCACCCTCTGTCTAGCATGAGGAGATGACTGGCCCCACGCCAGGAAGCTCTGTATGTTGGGGTGTCTGCTAGAACTTAGAGCAGTGGCTGGGTCTTGTTTTAAATACATAGGTTCACATGAAATGAGATAATTTGTTCCCTGTGGATGTTGCTGACCTGGGGTGATAGTGACTATTTTTAAAAGAATTGACATCTCATCATGGGAAGTTATTTTTCCCCCTTTATTGTTATGAGGTCATGAATAAAGGCTCTCCTACTAACTAAATTTTTACACAAAATAAAAGTTTGGGTCACAGTATAACAGTCCCATAACATGACCTTCAGGAGCACTGATGGTCTGAACTCCAATAAATTTTGGAAAATGTAAAATTATGAGTATCCATTCTTAGGGAGTTAAAATGCACACTAGTATCTTTAGTGTTCTGAGATGCATATAGCGATGATATCTGTTTAACTTTGAATAACTCAGTATTCCCCCAAATTAATAATATACCATGACTAGTATTCAAAAGGATATACTAGAAGAAACAAATATTTATGGTCAACTAGGAAATTCTTAAGGGGTACCTTGGGAAAAATGTTTGAAAAGTTTACAAACAGGAAAGAGCGCAAAATAAATTGCAATTTGCATAACAAAAATGCATTTTTTTAAAAATTCAGGAACTGCCCACCTCTCCTGAAAGTCATGTTGGAAGAATAATGCCTCTGTTCAATGTATAAATATGGAAATGCGTTTTCAAGCATGTATATGCAGAAATATTTACATGAAATTGCACTACAGAGAAACCATATGGGAACTTGGCTGTGTCAGTTAAATGGAATACGCTAAGGTGTGTTCTAAAATTTTAAACACTCATTATCATTCAGGTCAGGAAGAGATGACTGAATTTCAAAACCCTTTTCTGCTGGAAGGAACTGCTATACAATTGCATCACCTCATTAACCTAAACCCAAGCTGGCACTTCCCCAGCGCAGACTCACCACCGCCACTGCGCTGGACTGCAGGAGCTCCTCGGCACTGATGGTCGTGAAGTAGGCCACGTTCGTCAGCACGTAGCCAATGGTGACAATGGCCATGGAAATACAGATGGCGAGGGGGACAGTTCTGAAATGCACAAAGGAGTCACTTCTTAGTTATCTTTCATGAGTCATTTCCTGAAACCAAAGAAGATAACAGGCAAATTCAAACAAAAAAAGTAAGTGGTGCACACGATAACTACAGGCTCTGTCAGGTATGCATAAACATTGCACCAGGGTGAAGTACCACACGTGCCTCGGGGATGTGACAAGGTCCATGGGGGCAGACACTTCAGTTGCCTTGGTCCCTGAGCTACGCCCAGGGCAGGTGCACCTACCCCCCATTCTTGCACCCCATAAACAAGCATGTGTCCCCTGGAAGGCTCGTTAAAACACAGACTGCTGAGTCTCAGAGCCTCTGACCCAGTAGGCTTTGCATTTCTAACTAATTCCTAAGTGACACTGATGCTGCTGGCCGGGGGGGGGGCCACACTTTGAGAACCACTGTCTCTATGCCCCTCTAACACTAATTTGCGGCTTCAACACCTCTCTGATACTGGTCGCCCCAAAAGGTCTTTCACATTCAGGGCTTTCACTTTCCCCTTCGGTCGCTTCCCTTACCAGCAAATAATGCTTCCAAAGTACTTTCGGAAGTGTGAGAGCAGGATATTGCTATCAATGCCTTTCTAAATGATGGGAATAATAATTTTGGGTATAACACAGAAAGCATAGAAGCGCTCACAATAATGCCTTTGCATTGCCCTGCTGTGAGTTCAAAGGAAGCTTAAGATCATGAGTGTCTATTAAAGCAACAGCACATAATCCTGTGAAATTAGAGGTGACGTGCTGTGAAGTACATATGACCGGACAGTGCTGACACGGTGCGGCATCAAGAAATACCCTGCGCAAAGGCAATGTTATGTCTTCATTTAATGCGCTGGGAAAGCCAGGAAGTTACTGACCCTAATAATGTCATTCCATGTTACCGATACACATTACTTGTTTAACATAATCACCTCTTCAGACTCTTTCCAGTCCAGGCAACTTAAACCTTCAGCTCCTGCATAAAGGCTGATGGATTTTTTTTTTTAAGCCATATTGCTTATCAGCCCTCACAGAGCCTTAACCCTGCTGGGTGCCACTAAAGGACACATTAATATAACTTCCTCCAAGAGGAAAAACACAGTTCAGAACCAGGAACAGGGGTCCAGCCTGCCTCACTCTCCAAGCTGGGCGGGCTTCAGCCCAGGAAGCGCCGCTCATTAGGCGGAACAGGCAAACCCAGCCAGTCGGCAGCCGCCGTTCATCATGCCGCTTGGAGCCGACACGCCCCTGATCCCCAAAGCCTTAAGCGTTGATGGGGAAACACAATGACCTCTACATCCTGGCATCCCGATGGGAAAGGGGCAGGTGTTCCCCTTCCCCAGGGCCACAAGCGGCCTGAGGAATTTCCTCTTAATGCCATAACATGCATTGCTAGCTGTGACTGACAAATGCTAAATTTAAGCCACGGAAATCACTGGGCCTATTAACTACAAAAGAGTGAATGGCACAAGGCAAATTGAAGATGAATTTGGGTTCTTTGAAAGACAGGTGTTATGGAAATGCAAAGGGGGGTGAAGATGAACATGAAGGTGGACAGGCAGCTCTTGAGTCACTCACTGTATCATTTCAACCTTGCATCCTTTCGGCTTTATGATTTCCCCAAATAGGGTATTCTTTCCACGGAAGAGAGAAACGGATAGAGGGAGAGAGGTTCTCTACCCCTTGCAAGAACAGAATTAAGGAATGAAATTAAGAAATGAAAAGGTTCTGCGAATAAAAAGGGAGGTGGCTTATGGTGAAGTGCAGTGAAGTAACCTAACCCGACCAGGACAGGCAGCCCCGTCCCACCATCTGATGCTGGGAAACAGCGGCGAGCGGTCAGTCTCATTCCGGCCGCGGCTCAGAATCTCGGCCGCCCCCAGCCAGGGGATCACCGTCCTCCTGAGGTCCTGAGGGAGGTTTTCTAAGTTGATCTTAGCTGGGGGATCAAAAAAAAAAACAAAAACAAAAAAACCCACCCTACCCTTCCAGGTTAGATTTCCTTTTTCATTTTTCTATCTCAGCTTGTCGATAACAACAAGCTGCTGCCATCTATGTGGCGTCTGCTATGCGCCCAGCGTTTTATTAGGCACTTCACATGTTTGCCTCCTCTTATCCTTGGAAAACCCTGTAGGTTGGAAACACCACCATTTTCTACATGAGGAAATGAAGTCTTCCAGAATTTCAGTCACTGTTCAAGGGTACACAGCTGGGAAGTGGAAACAGACTTCAGCTGTCCATCCGGCCTCATGTCAAAGCATTTTAACCACCCGTGTGCACACGCCCCCCACCCCGCCCCCCGCATGTGGGTCCTCAAACGCTAACTATTAATTTTCAGAGAAATCGTAATTGCTGAATATGTTTATTGGAGAGCTCTTATCAAGCCTGTGTTTCTCCTGCAGTCACTGAAAATGCAGCTTCATCTACTATGAAGGAGGGGAAAAAAATCCTTATTCCACGATTTGTATAGTTTTTCTGTGTAACATATATCTGTATAGTATGTATTGAACTGTAAGGTACAGTTTCACTGTTTCAGGAGTAGATTTCCTTTTTTCTTTTTATTTTAAAAGGCAACAGAGACCACTTAATTAATTTCCCTAGACAACTTTAGTAGAAAAGAAGGAAAAGTAAGCACGCTTGTCGGATAAACTAAACTAGGTTAACAATTTTACTATCCGCTAAATGTACTAAACAGATAGTAGAGGGGGGAATCAAAGGAGCTCAAAACACAGGCGGGGGCAGCCGGCCTGGCCTTGCTGCAACCCCTAGCTCCTCGAGAGGAGCCCGTAATTCCTCTCTAGGTCCAAATGGAGGCTCGGGCGGTGGAGGGCTTGTGGCGAAATGGCCACTCTCTTCTGCCCCGAGGTTCTGTTTCGCTTGGACTAAGGGAAGGAAGAGAGGCACCCCAGCCGCCCTGCGATAAGCAGCAATCAGCTCCCAAGGAGAGCGGGCGACCTGCTCGGAAGAGCCTGGTTCCAGTGCTTAATGCCTGGGTTTCCAGCGTCGCGGCGTGACAGCGGCTGGGCGAGCCGATGAAAGCTATGAGGCTGCACCACAGCGACCTTTGTGAAGGCCTTAGATTCAGAGGGCAGATAAGCGCGGTGAGTAACCCAAGATTAAAGCGAATGGCACCCAATAACACAAGGAATTAAAGGCGATGCTGGGCCACCGACATTCCTGGCCTCTCTGTGTGACAGTGAAGCAGCCACTAATCCTAAGCGCCACAAAATCAGTGTCTTCAAGCTGGACAAAAATGACTCATACCTACCCCTGAGAGGCTTACTGTTCCTCAAGTATTTGTGAATGTTTGTTATGACTGACAAAATTCAAATGTATCAAAAAGAGTCATGTAATCCCTAAGAGCTTTACGTCATTATATATAGTCCATATATAGTCCTTTCAAATAACAGGCATTAAGTATGGGAGAAACGGATATTTGCATTAGTTGCAAATGGTTTTCAATCGAAAGGTCTCTGGGGTGTTCTTAGAGGTTTATTTTAAATTGGCACTATAACCAGTCTATGTCAACATATAACTATGGATAAATACCTGTTCCATTTGAAAATGTCATATGGAGGTCGGGGACATCCATTCAGGAGCACTTACATTCCGAGGGACAGGCCTCCCCAGGAATCCAAATGGTCCCACCAGTACTGGCTCATGGTTTACTTTTGTTTAATCTCCAGAGCACTAGCAAATATATTTTATCCTCAAATATACACATGTCATTTCAAATCCTATGTGGAATGAGCTATTAATAAACAAAACTCATAACAACCCTTTGAAACAGGAGGTAATTAATACCCCTCTTTTCCAACAAGGGATCCAAGGCTCAGAGGGGTTAGGTGACAAGGCCAAAGTCACAAAGCTGTCGATGGAAGGGCTGGAAGTTGAACCTAGCTCTTCCAGCTCTAAGCTCCACATCGGAGACATATCCTATCATGTCATGGCTGCACGATGCTTACTTTAACTCTATCTACAAGGTCTCTAAGACTCTTACATGCTGATAAACATGTATTATATTTTACAGAAGTGACACAAGTATCAGATTGCTACAGTGTGACACACTTTAAGCCAAGTATATTTTTCTATGTAGCTAATAGTCCTCACAAATAAACACGCAGCATGGGGTGCCTTTTTAATCTGCTTTGCAAGTGTAATAGAGCATCGGAAATAACACCGCTTCCAGGGCTCCGTGCTGGCTAAAAAGGCTCTTGCTGTGAAAGCAGGATGAGTAAACCAGCTTGATGCGCCGGAGAGTTGAGCGCACCTGAAGGTTACAGGGATTTCTGATATTCAGACCATATGAGTAATTCCATCATCACTTGAATTACTAGGATATTCCTAGAATTGTTTTTTAACTTGAACAAAATCTTCTGAGATTTGTATACACCAAAAGAAGCTCCACACAATCCCCTGTGTTGGATACACACGACGAGGACCACAGAACTCACTGATCCTGGGGCATCCGAAACTGTCTTTGAGCCATGGGGCCGGGCATGATGACAGTCCTATTAAAACCTACTCTTGGGTATTTGGGTATTCTAAAATCTTTTAAGACAAGTGGTTGATGCTTCACATTTTCTATTCAAAAATCATTAATATTTTTAACACATGTATTTGGCATTCAAAAAAAAGGAGGGAGGAATAAAAGGAAGAATTCAGAAGGGCAAGAATATTGCAAACTTCTTAATACGTGAGATACCAAAAAAAAAAAAGGAAAACAGGGTTTTTGAAAGTATTTTCAATTCTGTTAGTAAACTAGGGAATTTTTGTTTATAGGATTGAAATGTAACTGTGATTCATCCCAACATAAAGTATTTAAAATTACACTAAGTATCTTTTGGTTCCAAGATATTCACATATCTTGGAATTTGGTATTCATTTTAGAATCATACTTATTTCACATTTTTGTTATAATGACCCAAAAGAGAAGTTGAAAGACATTCTTTAGATCTGACCCAGAAATCACTCCAGCATCTCTCTTTCTGATTTATAATTTTTTTTGGCACAATTACTGTTAATTATATTACCACTGCTGTTAACTTTATCTTACCCCTCCAACTTCAGTCATGTGTTACCAACAAAAAGACAGACTACATCTCAAAGAAAGTGTATCTGTTGTCCCCACTGATATGATTTTTCTTCTGTACATTTTCACATGCCTCCCAACTCTTGCTCATGCCAAATGCTCCAGAGACTCCCAGCCGTGGGGCTATGCCGTCTGGCTGTGTGATTTTTGGTATGTTTAGCGGGGATTGAATTACAAATAAAGGTTCTTGATAGCCTTCCAGACTTGAATCTATTAGATTGCGGATGCCTGGAATTATACAAATCACATATGTGTTTTCAGTGATTTTGCGGCATTGTCACTTAGTGCCATCACTGCATGTGTGGTCACCCACTGTGCGTGGGAATTGGGCTGTTAATGACATTTTAAAAGAAATGTACTTGAGGAGATGCAGTGAGTTATTGGGGAGATGGCATGGGCTGTACTGAGAGAAAAAAGAAAGCGTAGTGCGAGAGGAAGAATACACTCAATAAGCCTGTTTATGAACATTCCCTAAAGGTCCATGGCTCATGTTCTAACTTAATGACAACTTCTGGGCCACGGCTGAACACGATGGTATGGCAAAGAGATTGTCACAGAAAGGTACACGGTGACCCCACTGACTTCAAGCATTGCACACCTGCCCTCGGCTCCTTGAAGCATCATGGCAAGGCCTGGCCTGTCCCCACACTGAGACGGTTTACATTATCGGCACCACCGGGGTCTAACCTAAATCTCACCATTCTCCATTGTCCACAGACGAAGAACTCCAGAAACAGAGAGAGAAGACAGAGAGACCTGTAGGGAGATGTAAGAAATGAACAGACACAGATTAAAACACCATGGGGCTGAAGGAGGCTCCTGGAAAAATGAACACAGGCACGTGGAGGAGGGAGAAAGAGTCAGAAAACCACAGGGAGAAATGAACTGAAACCTGCAATTCAGAAAGAGGGGGAAAGGCAGTCAGGAGTGTTAGCATGAGCATTTTTATTCCTTAAATACTTTACTTTTTTTCTCCTACTATTAGAATACATTCACATCCAAATAAAATTATTCAGCAAAATGTAGCTAGAGAGCAAATTTTCATTGGCTTGCATTTCATACAAGTAAAAAATTTGCATTGTCTGCACCTCATTTTTTCTCATAGTCTAAAGATTTAGAGTGTGTCTTCCAGGTATATTACAGTTATCTGTATTTATCAGGAGTAAACATAAAGATATTAGCAGGCAAGTGTGAGTGTACAGAAACAAAACTGGTTTCCAATAAAATGCTAGCAATTAAATAACTGAGATAAAATATCTTAACACTAATGGCCAATGCTTATTTTTGTTATATTGTTTTAAAAATATAACCTTTTAAATTTCCATGATTTTCCTCCGGATTTGGTCTAAAGCACACGAGGTAAGGCAGCATCTTAGTGAACCGTTTTTATAATGGAGTTCCTGAGACTCGGGGGTATGACTGAGACCATTAATTACCTACCACAAATTTGCATTCCTCTCCCCGAAGTAGAAAGTATTCCTGAGAAGTAGCTTGGATAGACCACATTTCCCAACCTCTCTTGTTTCTAAGTGGGGATATGCCTCACTCGTGTGTGTCGATTATAGTGGCAAGGGAAGGCCAAGGTGTTTAAGAAGTAAGTCGTCTTGTTACCCCGTTTCGCTGACAGTTACAGAGTGGAAAAGCCACATCCTGGAAGGAACCTGGGTCGCAGACTCAACTTGTGAAAGAAAGCCCGCCAGTTGGCCAGGGATGCCAACTGCGGGTGACTGTTGTTTAATTTAAAAAGTAAATTTTCGATTGTTTAAAGCCACTGAAAGTTTGTAGTTTGTTTGTTAAAATAACTGGCATTACCGGAACAAATAAAAGAATGAAGGGCTTCATTATCTTGAAGCTTATAAATCTCAGTTTATTGGTTTCTATGAGACTTAAAATGGGTCCTACACTATTTGTTTTATGAGACTAGTATGCGCACTAAAATTCTTAAAATAATGCCCCAAATGACAACGTCAAATAAAAACATTTACATTGAAAAAGCTAGGATAGTGAAAAATTTATTATTCAAGCTTCCCAGAAACAGAGCGAAGATAGAGCCCATTATTCATTATTTTGAAATATAAAATCTCCTGCACCTCTCACAACTGCCATCAACCCAACAAGGTCCAAGCACAGTTGGCCCTTGCTTGGCCCAAGGACACATAAGAAGACAGTGGAATGTGAAATGAATATACTAAAAGCGAGGCAACATAAAATAAGTATACTCACTCTGACACAGTAAATGAAATTAGAGTCAAAACTCCCTCAGGCCATAAGCACATCTTGGGAGGAACTGATAACACTTCCACACACACATAAATCAGGGCCAGCCGCATGATAGGCAATGGAACGGGTACACTTGGGGACATTCGACCATGACAGATGAACTACTGCTTCTACCACCAAGAACGGAATCAACACTTCTGACCAACAATGATTAGTCTAATTATTCATAGTCATTCACTTCGATATCTGGTGGTCAAGTAGATAACTGGCTCTCCAATTGGGTGTTCTGGGAATCCAAAGAGAAAATGGACAATAGGCAGGATTATGGGCTCCTCCAGTTTTACCTCAACCAGATCAGTCCTCTTTACTGGTTCTACGTATTAATGTTCTGCCAGGCAACTGAAGTGTTCCAGTGCTTTCACATAGTTTTAAAATGACTGCCCTAGATTCTTCTACAAGTCAACTTATGTTTTTAGATCATTTTTTGGACCCAATGATGGCTTCCTATAGAATTAAAAACATGTAAATTGGTTTTATAAAGTGTCCCTCTATGAATTGGTAAATATATAGGTATATAGTTGACTCCATGAAGTTGAAAATAATTTTTTGATGCAACAAATTCCTATTATACTCTTAGGGTAATTGAGGAGAAAAGTCTTAGTAGGAAAGCTATGAGGGGTGGGAGGACCAAGAGCTATGGCCTGGCTTTAATCAGAGAGGTAAATCCACAGGGGCAGGGTCACAGAGAACAGGACACAGTGGCTTAATGGAGCAGTAGAGAAAAGCGAAGATGAGAAGAAATAGAGTTGATGGGCTAAGCACCCTGCAGGTTTAGAGAGATGATATGTCATTGTCAAGAAGGCGATGATGAAGACTTGTGATTGGAACCGTTGACAGCTCCCTGAAAAGGTCACAAAGGCCCACAGAATGGCAGATCCTCCTGCAAGTCCTCCCTCTCCTCACCTCGGGCTGTCCATTTACAAAGATTCATATTCCCAGCAGAAATGGAAATGTTGTGATCTTTTATCTTTCATCTCAAACGTTAAATCTTTTGGGGGGAAAAAAAAAGCTTTTGTGCCTTCACTTTATATTTACTGTGCCTTTTCTTAGACTACAAAGATTCCTAAGCAAACCTCTCTCCAGGGATAATGTCCTCGAGTTCAGGCTCCGTGTACAATGGCTGAGGGGCTGTCTGTGCCGGAGAAGCCGAGCCAGTCCTTATCTTCGCCCACTGCTTCGTCTCCCTTCAGTTCCATTTTCTCCCCCAGCCTATTACCCAATTATAACCTTATAACCGAGGGAAAATTACATACCCTACGCCAAGTGTAAACTGTCTTTTTGCGACATCTTATCTGTGGAGTTTTGCCTTTCATATTTGCTTGAACTGGATTTCAGAGAATTATGAAAAACTCTAAAACTCTCCGGACTGCACTCTGGAGGCTGGGTCAAGTCACATCCCAGTCACTGGCAGGAACACAGGAGACCACTGGGTCTCTCTGGGCTTAAACTTCCTTGTCCATGGAAGGAGGCATTGAATTAATGAAATCTAAAGTCCGTTTTACTTAAAAGTTCATTATTCGATCCCTGCAGCAAATAAAGCGACTCCATAAAGACTGTTGAAGAGAATACATTGAAAAGTCGGTTGAGCATCCTAAAGAAATTTCTGCCGTTGCCCTGTCCTGCCAATCAGAGGAGACAACAGGACGCTGACTCTACAGTCACCTGGGTTCTGAAGATTATGATTCTGCCCTCAACCAGGAAACCGCCATGTTAAATCACCTTCTATCACTACAACGTCAAAGTGTCAGCCTGGCTGGAGGAAAAATGGATCATTAGAGAAGATCATTTAAAGGATAAGTGGTCTGTCCACTCTTTCAGATTCTCCAATGGGGCCTGTAGATCAGGTCAGACCTCCCAAAGGCCACATACATGGAGCATTTTATCATAGACATTCATGGACTGTCTTTATAAGTTGCCGTATTTTATACCTTTGGGTTTATCAAAGCTTTACTGCAAACAAATTTTTAAAATTCCCCTGAATTTCAGGAGAGCATTTGTAGTAATGTTATTAAGGATACAGTCATAACAAGCAGTCGAAGTCCTTTATACAGAGTTCACTCATTTAACCAGTGTTCATCAAATATCTCCTTTGTGCAAGGTATTGTTATCCGTAAAGGGATAACGATATCAACCGCCACCAAAAAAATGTATTCTCTCATGCAATCCAAAATTCGAACACGAAAAGATGCGGAGGGCCCTCTCCCGGGAACACAGCTCCCGCTGCACCCCTGGGCCCTCACATGGCTGCCTCGATCTTGCCAGTTAGTCTCCGATCAGTCTCCCCCTCAGAGTCTTGCCTCCTTTTTCTAAGCACACTCCCCAGCCCAGTACTTCCCATTCCCTACTATTTTTAATGAAGGGGGAAAAAAATCTTCTAACTCCTATCTTTTCAACTATCTTGATTTATGTATTCCTACTTACCAAATTCTACAGAGAAAGTAAGGCCATTCACTGAACGTTACAAAGGGCCCTTGAAGTATTTGTTCTAAATCTCCAGGGCAAACGTTTTTGAAAGGGGTTACCAGGACTACCTGTCACCCTCAAGGATGACGCTGCCCTTCATGCAGCTCGAAACCATATGTCTGGGAAGAGATCCCGCCTCCTTGGCCCTTGTTATTTTTTCACTTGTTTGTTTTACCGGTCTCCTATTTCCAGGACATGCCTTGAAAGAATGGTTCACTAAAAAGAGAGATGAGATAACTACTTTAGAAGCTGTAACTTGGGGGTAAAAAAATTAAAATAAAAGCTTGTTTCCAAAAGTGATGGGAAGCCTTGTAAAACTCAGCCATGTTTACATGATTTCGACCAACTAAGCTATCATTTTGACTCTTCCTCTTACATTATTTTCACAGCCATGAAATAAATCTGTACAAACCTCCCCAAACAAGACTTAAAAAAAATAAATGGAAGCAATGGAGAGGAAAAATAAAGAATAAATAAAAAAGCAAAGTTAAGAGGCAGCTTTAACAGAGAAAAGAAATGTTTATTCCACCCAATCCTCGTGTGAATTGTAAATTATCAAATCTCTAAGAACGCCTGATTTATGAACAGGATAACACAGCTCCTAGCCAAAGCCATTTTTAATAAAAAGCAGGAAACCTCCTAAAGTTCATCTCAGATTTAATATCAAACACAGCAGCCACACATGAACACTTCCCCATAAAACAGGAACGTGGCACAGCACAAGGGGTGGGCAGCCATCCGTGGGCAGTCGGCAGTGCAAACACACGGGCTGTCAGGCCGATGGGGAGATCAGGCCTCTTGACCTGGAGGAAACAGCCAATGGAAATGGGCCCCAGGCTGAGACGATGTCACCAAGGGTGGGTAGAAGCACTAGGAGACTCACTTCTAAATATACGACAGCAGCTGGTTCCCACTCTTAGTCAAAATATTGAGCTTCCTGAATGACTGCTGGATTTGAGAGAGCAACACAATTGTGTTTTATGTTGATTTTTATACATAAATTTAGAATATGCCAAGTGAATTGAAATCACGATGAGAAAACAAAGGCTGGTAATGAAATAATCCAACACTGCCTTTCTCGTTTTGTAGGAAGAGTAGGAAGCGGCTAAGAGATGTGTAAAAATATGATTAAAATATTTTTTGACAAATATTTAGTTCAAAGATAAGAAGAATGCCAAGAAAAAATGTTCTTATTCTTCCTAATATGTTGTGTAGTAACTGTGTGTATTACCCTGTTTATAACCTATGTGGTAAAGGATTATTTCTAAGGAATATAAATTGAACTAGTTGGATACATATATAATAATTACATTAATTCATGTTTAATCCCTTATAGGACAGCTTCAACAATATTAAGGATCATATATAATTTTGTTTCCATGGATATTTCCATTAATATTTTGGCATTTTATTAAGAAATATTCTGGAAAATAGACAATCATTATAAAATGTGCTCTATTAGTAGAGTTCAGGGGTTAAAAAAGCAAAACTCCAAAAGGGGAAAAGAGTTAGCCTAACGCTATTGGCAGCTGCCGTGTCGGTTACTTTCATTAGCTACTATTTTTAAAATCTGAAAGGGGAAAAAAGAAGAAACCAAATTAATAACTAACCATAGTACTCAAAAGAAATTTCTGGACTATAAAGGATTTAGTCATACATGTACAATATATATTTATGTAACACAGGTTATATTACAGGATAGTACAACCAAAATAACTTAAAAACTGGGAGCTTTATATTTCAAAGCACTATACAGATTCTCTTCCCATTCATGAAAAGCTAGAAGTAGAAATTGCCTTCATACAAGCATAAGTAATATTAATTGTGAATTTATTTGGAGAAAAAGAGTAATGATTAACGCTACCTTTCCTCGCAGATAAGAGCATTAAAACTTCTAGTAATGAAAATGTAAAATAATTGGGTGATATAACAATAGAAAAGTGAAGCAGAATGGATTACCTTGAAATACAAAGTAGTTTAAAACATAAAAACTTAACATAATAACAAATGCCATAATTTATGTATTATAAACTAAGTAAAAATATCATAAACTAAGGGATTATATGAGTTTTCAATAAATGCTGGGATATTGGGAAATTTGGGGAAAAATCAAGTGTACATTGAATCACACTAAAAGAAATCCATTCCAGGTAAGTTAAAAAATTAGACATCAAAAGAAATCAGGAAAAAATAGAAAAACAAAATCTGAGTGAGATTTCAATGATCTAGGCATGCAGAAAGGTTTATAATATAAAAGTAATATACAGAATTTAAAACACATGATCATATTTAAATGTAGTTAAATTTCAATATGCAGCTTATCAAATTACTATACTTAAATTCAAAATTTAAGTTCTACTTTGAATTCTTCTACTAGAGTACAGAATACATTGAAAAAAAAATTGTTTTTCCCTTCTATCACTTGACTGAATGGGTCATTTGACCAAAACTAACCAGGAAGAGATTTGTGTTCTAGCCCCTTAAGAGTGCAATAAACAAGCTGTATCTGCTAGGAGAACCAGAGAACAAAGATAATCCAGCTATCTCGGCTTCCTGGCGCCCCTGGGTCCGAGGCTGGGCGTTGGAGGGGCGGGGCTGAGCGGGGAGGGCGTGTGGCTCAGGGGCCGCTGAGCCAATGTCCACAATGGAAGCTGTCTTTGCGGGAACAGGAAACTCCTGCTCTGCCGAGTCACGGGCTTGCTTCATAAACAGGGCAGTCTGAAAAGTTCCTACATATCCAAACCGAAGCTTCCTCCCCACTGCAGGTCAGAGGTCAGGTTGTGGGTTGGCACAAGGACAAGCAGCGCCCAGGCCCAGAGAGGGACAGCGGCGTGTTCACCTGCAGTGAGTTGCATTCTCCTGGCCTCGGCGCCTGGATCGCCTCTCCTTGGCAAGCGTTAAGGCTTTATGACTATCGAAGGGCCAGTCGCTACATACATTTTAGAGACATTCAACCTTTCGCCCACCAGACTCTCAGCAGCCACAAAACAGTATTTTAAAACCATGACCTCCTCTTGCTATCTGTCTCATTCATTTCTTTCGTCATTTTCTGGTTCCAAACAAAGCTAATCGTGTCTTCTATATTAATTTCTCTTTTGCTTGCCTCAGGTCAGAATATAGGAGGTGAGATTTTGTTCATCTGACAAGGTCAATACAGAAAGAATAAATATTGCCCCCCAAAGAGGTATCAGAACTATTTTAAGGACCAATACCTCCATAAAGATGTTAGAGAAAATAAAAAGCAACTGTTTCCTGATACTATCCTATTATTTCAGCGTTTCCTAATCATAAAGTTTCTGTTTTAATCTTGTAACCAATGACCTTCAATAAACGGCCTGGAATAAATTACTTAATTCTGCTAGCCTAGGACCTCTTCCATTATGTGTTTGAATAACAGCTTTTGAAAGTTGAATGCAGGCAAAAGTTAATGCTTTCACGCATTTTTTAAAAGCAATTTTGTTCTATTCTCAAATGACATACAGGTCCCACATAATGATTACATTGTTCCTCCAGCTAATTCCAAGACTACAGTCTTGCCGTACCCATCTCTCTTAGATTTGTATTCAACAAAACTATTTGGAAAGAAGACTAAAAGGAATCAGGATTTTAACTTGTAAATATAGGCAAATCAATCCATCTCTATGTCTTCAATTTCTTTATCTTTACAATAAAAGGGTTGGATAATTTGAGGGCTACTTCCAATTCTAACATCCTGGGCTTTTGTGTTTTATTCTCTCAAGGTCAAGTTCATTGTATTTTTAAACCGTGACAGTGAATTAGACTAATAAACTAGGCCAACCACGCCAATGTATGAACGGAAGAAGGGAAATGTGTGGAGAACTATTTATACACATGTCCCATAAAACTGAAACAATTTAAAATTTAGAGACATCATCATATCCTTTGCTGTCTGTCCCTGAGAGAATGACCATGACAGTAGACTGTCAAGGAGGAAGGAGAATGGCATCAGGAAAGGCCAAGAGGACAGACGTTTTGGAAATGAGACATAAGAAGCCTATAAAAAGCATTATATGGCGGGCAGGCTACCTGAGTCAAGAAATGACTACTGATAAAATCAGGGGTTATAATTGTTAGTCTCTTTCTCATTTTTCGTTATATATTATAAGCTTTAGTTCCTTCCCTTAATATAAGATATTAGTGCTATGCCGTAGACTTCATTTCACAGAGGATTTTCCATATAATATTGTACATCCTACTACGAAACAGTGGCCTTGGCGTTTGGTCGCTGTACACTCCTCTGATATTCATAGCATTGAATCTTATCAAGCTTTTGTCACAGCCATATCTCTTGGCTCCATATCTAAATTTTAAGAAAGAGAGAATATGAGAAAAGGGAAAAATAAGAATATGGTCATCGTAGTAAACAGTAAGCGGGGAGAACTGTCTGATTGTCAAAAGCTATGAGCTTGTCTCCTTATAAAACCACTGAAATTCTGTATGTTTCTGAAAAACAACCTCCAGCATCAGAGATTAAAAATGACTAAATCTGAGACTGAGACAATTTCTGCTTCCCATGGCGAGGTGTGTCAAGTAAGGGTGTTTACCCTGACATAATGGGTTTCAAACGCAACATATAGGAAGTGCAGAAGAAAAGAAAGAGCTTGCCCACATTCATGAATCCTGGCCTGATGAGCCAATGACACAGTATTCGATAACAGTAATAAAAACTACGTAGTCTACCATTAAATACGTGTCTACTATAAGCAAGGTATTGTCAAACACAACAATCTACATATTATTTCTAATTCTCAGAAAAACTCTGCAAAATAAGCATTAGAATACCCACTTAACAGTTGGGTAAAAGAATAAATATACATTTTTGCAAGTTACTACAAAACCCTCTCTCTCTCTGCCCCTCCCCCCCCCCACCCTCTGGTGGGCAGCATAAAGTAATAAATAAATAATGTAATACTAACTGGATTACCGGAAATGTATAAGGTTTAAAGTTGATCAGTCAGAGGAAGCACCTCTCTGCACAGGCAGTTCCCTCAATATGTATGTCTAGACTCTTGAGAAAAATAAACACATAGTAAAAGGCTAGGATGGACATCCAGTACCACAGGTGTTTGTACACCATTTTATAACTTCTGTAGGTATATATGATGAAAACAGTGAGTCAAGTCCGGGATCTATCATCACATGTATTACTGACTTAACCCTAGGAAGTGTATTAACATCTGTATTCTCCCTCGTGCTCTCCGCCTGTAGAAGGCCCTGTACTTAAGGTGACCCCACTGAATTAGAGCCCACTGCTTGCATCTAACCCTAGATCTTCAGAACTAATAATTAAGTTCCTGTGCACTGGGCTGCCAGTCTGGCTTCATTCCTCCCAAATGTCCATTCGGACTTCTTACCATTTCTGAAATAAAAAACTTTAGTCCTATCTAATCTCCCAGTCATCATGAGATCTAGAAATTGGCCACAGAATCCGTTCTGTGTGTCTGTATTTGTGATACTTTTTCTTCCTGACACAGATCTCCTGCCTAAGTTTCTATTCCTTGGCCACACTCCCAAAATAATATCTTCTGCTTGTCAAACCAGGTACTTGTGTGTCATCTACAAGAATGATAGCTCATAGCAGAGTTGAAAGGAAACTCAGAATTTGGTACTCCACCATGTCTTTTCTGTAGCTGAGAAATCAGAGGTGGACAGAGGATGGAGGATACAGCTAAGGTCACAAAATTCAATATTTCCAGAACCAGAATTAGAACCTGACTCTAAGTTCAGAGCTCTTTTCACAACGCCAGTGTGACTCTCGCTGCGCCTGGTAGTGCCAGCTGCCTCCCACGCCAGCTGTGTCCTGCACTGGTAAGGCTATTTCCCTCTCCTCCTTAACCCACCCTTCCCCCAGAATACAAAACATTAAAAGCCAGCTCTTTCACACATCTTATATTAAATACTTCCAAACTCTGACTTACGATTTCCATTTGACCTTAAAATCCAACTAGGTGTTTCCTTTATCTTACTAGAACGTGATCCCCCCTCCCCAACAACATAGACCCGTGGTGTGGTACATGCTTCTCCACACTGGTTCTCATACATTCACAAGCTCAAAAACAGAGCCATAATATTACAGAACTGGAAGCCAACTCGGACAATGGTCTGCCGCATTTTTTTTCAACTAGCATAGCTAAAGAATTGTGGCTAAATGACAGTCCCTTTTATTTATATTTTGGGAATACCAGCACCTAGCCAAATTCTCTTTTTTCAACCCTTTCTCCTAAAATGAACTCTCTTCTCTTTTAATTTAATATCATTTGCTCTTCCATTGGCATGGACAGTAATAAATGACAGCATCCTTATCATTAAAAACAAGACAAGATTATGTTTTTCAAGAGAGTGTGTGAACACCAACTTGGCCCGTCTCTTTTTTCTAGGCACTGTCATCCACACCTATGAGCTGGGACAGGGAGGCACTGTTTGCCAGGACTCTCTGCCACACGTTTTGTTGCCTTGTTTGATTCTAGCAATGGTTCAACTCTAGGAGGCAATTAACTTTTCAATGACATTTGCTTTTGTTCAAAATAAACATATAGAAGAAGACTGAAATGTGACTTCTCGAACTACAACTCTCTTTAAACTGTATGTATGTAACAACAACAACAAATCCACTGAACCTACCATCAGGTTCAGCTTCCTCAGTCACTGCTTCATAGACATGAAAAACTTGCAACATACCCCCTGGACCCTGTGCCATTGGCCAATAGATTAGGTCCAAAAGTCTTGCAATGGAGATGAAGGTTCAACATATCCCAGCATCCACGCCTGATTACCATCCTGCCTTCTACTCTTCACAGTCCTTTGCTTTAGCTGGAGCAGTCTACACAGTATTCCCTGGAACCACTCAACAGTTCCAAGGCTTCAGGTACATGCCTCCTCTGTCTGAGATGCCTTCACTTCTCTATTCTACATTTCCAAGTTCTAATCTTCTTCCAACTTCCTCTTCTGAAGCGAAGTTACTTCCTTAATCAGCCATTACACCACCTTGCACACCCATGGAACACTTCTGCTTTACCTCCCAAAGAGGTCAGCTGGTGTGCTGGAAAGAGTATGAGCTTTGCAGCCAAAGAGCCTGTGCATTACACCCAACATGGATTTTAATCCTAGTTTTCTTGTGGACTAATTACATGACCATGAGAGTTGTTCACTCTATGAATTTCAACTTTCTCAACCATAGAATGGAAATAATACATCACATTATTAAAAATAATCTGGCTTACTACCCTGTAACCCACCAGTACTCAGATTCAAAAACGCTGTTTATGGTTTTAATAAAGGCTGTGCATTTTTAAATTAAGGGAAGATTCATGAAAGCCATTTGGGGTAAAATAACAACTTGTGTTCTCCTGTTTTGCATCAACTCAATAGGTTCTTTTCTAGAAATAAAAAAAATAATTTAAATACATGACACCTGATACTCAGATCAAGACCTTGTTTGTCAGATTTTATAAAGAAGGTCCTTGGTAAGAGAGTGAACATAGAACTAGATAACCACGGGGAAAGTACAAAGAGTTTCTCCATCACGTCTGCACCATCAGCCAACAGTGCGATGGTGACAGTTTGTCAAAAAAAATTTGCCAAGAAATTCATTCTGATTATGATGCACAAGCGCATTACCACCTGAGGGAGGTTAGAGATAAATAAAAAGCAGTTTTCATCATCATCTGAACACTTAACTGCCAATAATCGGAAATTTGCTGATGATGCAAAATGGCATTTCAAGCTGATTAATAGGTCATATGTGCAGAAAAGGCACCCACATTCATAAAACAAATTATGCTAATCCTCTAATTTTTTCCAAAGATTATTGAAATATTCTAATCTTTGAGAATATAGGCTTTTGTTGCAGATAGTGTTTGTACATTACTTGTCGAGTCATTAATATTCTGAATTTCACATATTTTTATCCTCACACTCTCATGAGAATTATCATATAGGGATTCTTACCCTGTATTTAAAAGTGGTAAACAAAGATTCAGAAGCAACAAAGATTCTATCCAAGGTCAAACAGTTAGTTAAAAGGAGACGGGATTCAAATTTTGATTTCCTGAACCAGTGCTATTTTCAAAGACTCAGAAAGTAAATATTTTTACAGCTCATAAAAGTGACGGAAATCCTTCTTTACTGGAAAGTCTCAACCCCACTTGGTTCACTATAGATGTTTACATTGGTAACACGGCTTTAGCGCTTATCTGTACAAACTCAAAAGTTGCTCATTTTCCTGAGTAGATCAATAAACCTAGTCAATGTTTGAATATGACTAGAAAAAAACTATCAAAATTATTTCAGTGCATGGCAAGTGAAAATATAATGGGCCATATGCGTCTTGTCTCTGCGTATAACAAACAACATGGGATATTACTCTGTTTTGTGAGACTCTTAAAACAACACCGGATCTTACTGCAAGCCACGCAGCAGGTCACAGGCCAGGATTAGTGGTGTAAGAAGTTTTTCACCAAGTATAAAATTTATTTATGAGTCACCTATTGGGTACAGTCATTAAGTTTTAAATCCAGGCTTTGAGAAGGATAGCTGATTTGCATAAATAAGAATATGAATGAGGGGAGTTACTAAAGTATAAACTCAAAAGCAGGACACCTACTAATGGGTGGCATCACTTCTGATCGTAGAAGGTATTTCCTTGCAGATCAGAGGATGCCAACTCTGTTATCTCTGGTGTGTATAACTTGATTTCTCATTTGCATTATGCCTATTACAGTCAGGACGTACTTATGCTGCCCAACTCACGGTTTCTCAAAGCTTGAAATGGTCACAGAAATGAATGGGCTGCTAATCAACACACACAAGGGAAAATACTGGTGACCTCGTTCAAGGAAGTTATGGTCAGTTTCTCATTTTCTTTTGTATGAATTATAGTCATTCAAAGATATTATAGAGGAGATCCATGCATGTAGTGGAAAACTACACTAGATACTATCCAAGGTCCACTCTACTTCTGAAATTCGTTGACTATTTTATGGATAATTAGAGGCAACAGAAACATAGAGTAAAATTAAATCAGTCACTGCCATTGTTCCTAAAGCATGAGTTCATGAGTCTACACTCAGAATATAAACTTTAATGATATTAAAATTAAAATTTAGAAACAACTCATATGAAAGGATATAGAACAGTTAGAAGCACTGACCTTCAAATTTTTGTCTCAAAATAGGGTTAGAATCCTTAAAATTAAAAAAAAAAAATTAAATGGCTTTTGCAAAGTGCTTGAAGAATGAATATGTGTCTTCTTTGATTATAGCCTGATAAAATATTATAATGTAATCCTATAATTTCTGCACCACTTATTTGACACGTTAGCCTTACATGAACAAACTGTTTGAGCCAAATGTATTTTTTATGCATATGTGAAGCTGAGAAATGCAAGAATTTTGATCCCAAGGTACATCAACCACATGTTCCATTAGTGAGAAATTTTTAGACTGAGAAAGGCAAGGGTGAGTTGTGTGATGGCCTTGCTCTCTGAAGGGAGTCATCTGTTCTCCGCGACATGTGGCCAAAGGCTGGCCTTTTGCCTGCCTCAGTTACTCAACCAGGATAATTATACTCCTATTGGGAAACGTATTTCAAAAGGGGTTTGCAAAACTTTTTATATATGTTTCCACAAAAATGCACTAAATATAACAAATTTAATTTAGGTATCAATCATTCTAACAATTGAAGAGGAGCACTGTCACATATTAAGATGATTCTAAAAATGCGTTACTTTCATTAACAAAGACATGCCCCATTTCACCAAGAAATCTTTGTAAATTTGGGTATAAATTCGACTTTAAAAGTCAACTTCATTAGGAGACATCATTTTTAAGAAATTCATTTGGCGATTCATTTACACATTAATTTTACTTAATAATCTAGATTTTTTTTCTATGTACATTTATGTACAGTGAGGCAACTTTCTGTGACAATTAGTTTGCATGCCTTAAGAACATATATTATTTATTTGTAAAAGAAACTTTGGAAGTTTTCTTACAATGTAGATAACATTACTTTGTGATTAAAAAATCGCAAAATATCATGTTGCTATAATCTACACATATATAGTTAAGACATTATATGCTATTTTCTAGCAACTGTCAAGTTAGCTACAAAATGTATAAAGAGGAAGACTTGCCTCTCATAAAAAAAAAAAATGCACCCTTAAAATGCCAAAATGCAAGATCAAAGACTTCAAAACAACTTTTCATATTCTGTCATGCATCTTGACTACAGCACATTTGGGCAAGATCTTTAAACAGTGTTGTTTTGCTGTGTTTTTAGTCAGGTCTACAGTTTTATGCGTCCTATAAGCAATAAGCCTTATAAAAATATAATATTATTAATAAATACCTTTACACTAGCCGAATATAAGTCAATAAGGATTAAAAACACGTACGCTAAGAATTTATGCAGCATCTGAGCTGAACGAGAATAGCGTGGCTGTGGACCATTTGCGAGCCAGTCTGAGCCCTCACACTGCCTTCAAGGTCTCAGGGCATTTTTCCCAGCCCAAGTTTCTCTTCTTTTAAATTATCATTGGTACAAGGTGTGATGACTTTCAGGCATCAATTAATATAAACTGGCAGCAGGCACGGTATTAATTAAACATGACACTCTGATTATTTAAACCTTCTATTAAAGTTGATTATTCAGAGCATGTTGATAGCCTGCTCTTCAAAAATGACTGATGATATCAAGCTTTACTGACTTCCTCCAGTCTACTATTTCCAACTCTTAGAACAGAAGGAATAAATGAAGTGAGAAGAACACTGAGACAAGTCTAACAGGCAAACAGACTAATCGCAGACTCCCAAGGTCAAAGCGAAGCAATTCGCTTCTTGGCTTTCATCAACACGAGACATGATTTATCAATCTGAGAGCAGGATTACAAACATTATGCATCTCAATGGTTTGTTCTTTGCACTGTGTAACTTTTTGAACAATGATAGATCGCAGTCACCATAAAAGTAATCTCATAGGCAAAACCTATTAGATGTGCAAATAAAAACACTTCGATTTTTAAAAACAAATATGCTCATTAGCAATCATTACCTCTACACATTTCACTGTGGGGAGGGGGAATGACATTTTAAAATTCAGACATTCCTTGGGATTCTATCACCATATGACCCAAGTTTTGGACATTCATGCTCCACAAAATATCATTCTTACTTAATATATCCATTTGTGGGGCCCATCACCATGCCATAGATAATTATTAAATGCACTATTTTTATATTAGCACAACATTTCGATGATAATTACTGTATTTTCACATAAAAATGTTAACTGTCTCTCAAAGTATTGCTACGTCCATAGATCCAAAGCTGCTCTTAGAGAAAAAAAAGAAAAAACACAAGAAAGATCATGGGTACATTTTTTAACATTATAAATGGACTCATACAGCAGAAATTTTGCTTTGAATTTTAGCATTAGTGCTTTACAAGCTTTTAAGAGGTGAGACTTAATAAAAGAAAGAAGTCATGAATTAGTAGATTTTGATTCTATTAATCTCCCAGTTTATCTCTCACTTGCTGTAACATTTACAGGGCTGTTCCATAAGTCACACTCGTAATAGAAGTTCAGAAATTATTCCGTAGAGTAAGGTTAGGTAATTCAAAAGGTTTCCACTGAAGTTAAATTATATATAAAGAGTTGCCAATAGTAATAATCGCCAAAACTTATTCTACATTCTATATATTTTAAATCACATTTATACTGATCAAAATTAATATCACCTTTTCTATTCAATCACAATTCTAGGAAAAATGTATTGCCTGGGTGGAAGAGGATACTAAAAGGTGTTGTACCTGCAGCTGATGATTCATGTCACCAGCTGCCAGGAAGTTGCACGTTGCCGCACACCTGCACACATGCACCCGCGACTGATTGGGAAACACATTTATCTTGGCACGTCACAAAGGAGATGGAATTATGATTATTCTCCCTTGTAATGAAAGGTATTTTGGAGCTGTGTCTACCTACAAAATAATACAAATTATACATCTGGACTAGGTCCACGTAATTTTACCATCTGTTCCCTATATTCAACCATAAATATTTCCCAAAGCATTCTTTGCATTTAAAAAAATAAGATTTATCTTTAAAAGACCTGGACTGATTGTCAACATTGCAGAGGTATGTTATTTTTAAAATTAACACATTGAATAAAAGGCTCAAAATTCTGAATTTCTCAGGTTGATAAATACATGGTACAAATTTAATCATTAGTTTCCACCAAGAGGATTTTGTAGATTTCTCATATTCTGATTTTGAGAAAATAAATGTGTTGGATAAGTTTTACACAAAATTTCCCAAGCAAAAACTATCTGAATATTTAGTATGAAAAAAGAAAGGTATCAGATGTGTCCTCTTCAGCATAAGTTTTAACAGTTACTCTTTATCTTGACCTAAGTTCCAGAGATTCATACTTAATCTCTCTTGAGAAGTACCTTAGTTTAAGACCTTAAAATATAATATCAAATTTAAAGTATTCTAGAAATATTTAATGAAGTTTGCAGAATCATGATCTCTAAAATGAAAATATTTCACCCGACATAACCAGTGATAAGAATCTCATCTACATCAGTTTTGATAGTTACATTTAAATTATTATAAAACTCCTACATCTTATGTTTCTCCTTTAAAATACAAATTTATTTTCTCTACATATAGAGATTCCATGAAATCTGTACACAAAAATAGAAGAGATCATTAAATGCATATTCAATTCTGGGACTAAAAGTTTAGAGGTTTTAATATGAGGTGAAATAATTTTCCATATTTCTTTCAAGAATGCTGAAGAAAGAATTGCTTAGGACACTGAAATACAGAAAACACTCTTATATGAGTAACTTTTACCTTGTTCCTAAAATAAGGATATAATAATAGTAACAATAAGAAAATAGAAACTGATAGTCACTAATCTAAGTCCTTTATACATATTAACTCATTTCCACAATTAATGACACAGGTGCTATTATTATTCTCACTTTTTTGAGATGAGAGAAAAGTCTTTGCAATAAAAAAACTAAATTAACACATCATTGTTCTTTAGTATTTGTATATATTGAAACATTGATATTATTAATGTGTGAAACTAAAGTCCTGTTAAGTCCCTGTTAAGCTGTATATATAATTTTACAAAATAGGTTACCAAAAATATAACCATATTCTTTCATGCCTTCAGGTTATATAATTTAGTTTTCAATGTAGAATACAGAATAAAGTTATTATTATCTAATTCATGATAAAATCAAATAAATCTTATCCACCTAAGAGAATAACAATGATGATAAGTAAAAAGTTGATTAGCCCACACTCAATTTCTTAAGTCTATTTTTTCAACTATATAACCTTACATTTATTCCTCATAAATATTTCAGAGTAAATATGGCTACTTACTTTTCAGGATTTTCTACTTCTTCAGTAACAAAGTTGAGATAAAACCTAAAAAGATATAAATAAATTACAAGCAATTAATATATTTTATGATCATATTTCAAAGTTCCAAATTTTAAATATTTAAAATCAACCTGAGAATTATGAAAATTTATAAACACTAAGAGGAAGATGAAGATATTCACAACCAAATGCTCCCACAAATAATTTTCTGATTAAACCATATTGATGGAGTTACTTTTAACATTTTTATAGAACTACAAACATACTAACAGCAAAGTGCACACATCTTAACGTATGATGAAGAATTTTTACACATTTATGCACCTATTTAACCAACAGCAAGATCAAGAGAGAAAACATCCCTGTCCCCCTAGGCAGCTCCCCCACAGCCCTTTTCAGTGCCCATCTCCTTCACCCTCCTGCAAAGGCAACCACTATTCTGAGGGCTATTACCACAGATTAAATGTTTCATTTGTTTCCTCACAATAGGCTGATATTTGCTTGTATAACTATTACATAACATTTATTCCTTTGTGTCTGGCTTTTTTGCTGCGTCTGTGTTTGTGATTTTCATCCATGTGATTCATTATTTTCCATTGTTGCTTTTCAAGGCCTGAACGTTAACACTGCACAGTCTACTGTTGAGGCGCATTTGGATTACTTCTAATTCATTGTGATTATGAACATAGGTGCTATAAATATGCTTCTGCATGGCCTTTTGGGGACCACGCATTCATTTCTGTTGGTTTTATGCTCAGAACATGATCGCTGGGTCATAGGACAGATGTATGTCAACTGCCAACGATTTCTACCATGTTTTGCACCACACCCCCACCCCAAGCAAAAGATGAGACTATCATGTGCCAGGCACCAAGGCAATGAAAGTGGGAGATACACAGACTCTGTCCTCAATGAGCTCCTGGTTTATAGAATGGTCCGTAAAATAGTGTGATGCCCACAGAGACAATGCTGCAGTACACACATGGCACCGCGGGAGACGGGGTGAGGTCTCTCCCGGGGGGCCAGGTCAGGGAAGGTGTTCTAGAGGGGGCACTGGCCCAGCTGAGCCTTCAAAGCTACTTAACATTTACCCTGGGGTAGTGGTGAAAGGCCACCCCAGGCTGAGCAGAGCACGCGAGCATGGCGTGTGACCAGGCGCTAGGCACAGGGCTGCGAGTAATAGCTGAGTGCTCTGCAGTGTGGCACAGGGAGTAAGAACAGAATTTAAGTACACATGGTCTTTGGCTTCTGAGAGTCCAGGTCTCAGTAGTGGTAACAAGTCGATCAAAACTTGTAGGGCAATAGAAGGAGGACAACAGCATCACTCCGTTTTAGGGAACCAGCTTTCTAGACATAAACAGAGAGGGCAGGTAGGAACAGAAAATGGGATGAAAGATCGGTTCTTGATTCACGCTTCTCCCTTTCAATTCTCTGTGTCCCGGCATGTACCCCACCAAATAATCTCCAGTCACAGGGCTCTGAGGCCACTGCTTTCCCTTTTTTTACATTCAGGCAGCTGATTTTAGGCTTGCTGTGAGCCGTTACACTACAAGTTGATAACTAAGGAGAAGAATGTTTTTAATATTTTCCAAGTCCTGAACACTTTTCTGGGTCTAGCACATGACAAGAAGTATTTTGGGCATGGAATATTACACTTTCAAGTTCCACGGGACTGCAAATATCACCCTAAAGTTATAGTCCTAGAGAAATTCAGATTCCTTTTCTTTACTTTGTAACCCTACTTTTCCTAGCCAGGAATGTCTACTGCCTTGCATCCTTGACTTCTTTTTCCCAGCCTAAAGGGATTGCTGGGAACCCTTTAAAGCCTTGTAGTGCTCTCTCAAGGTTCCAAGAAATAAGACTGAAGCGGATGTCATATTCAAATACGCACACTTAGATCACTGGATTGCGAAGATGGGAACACGAAGAATTCGTAATGGGAAGACCCGAACGTACAAAGACCAAGACCTTCCTCCTTCTTTATTGCATAGGCTTAGGACATTTCCACGGAATAAAACAGTGATATTTTCAATATACTCTTTTGTTTTCTTAGTATTCCATAGAAGGTAAAATACCAATTATTTACCTACACAAAAGCATGGGTCTATAGGTACAAATTCTCCATGATCTAAAACCAAATGGCTGGAATATTAGTTCATCAGCCTTTAATACACTTCAACTTTCTTGTGACTTAAAACAAAGATGAGAAAACCTGTCATATTCCATCTCTATAAAAAAAAAACTTATCTAAATTAACAAATAGGCAGTTGATGTTCATGGTCATTCAAAACAGACAACAGACCCAAAATGGAGTCACTTATGCTAAGACTTATGTCCCCAAATTGAGACTTAATTGCAGTTTCAGTTCTCCCAGAAATGGAATCTGAAACCATTCAATCAGATATCATCTGACCAGACTAGTTAGATCACCTGTCTGATGGACAGGAAAGTAACTTTGCAATCACCAACCTGCTTTTTTACCCAGTATTATAACTTCCTGTTCCCACTTCCTTCAGCCTATGAAAGTCTTTCATTCTATACCTCTCCTGGGAGCTCCACTTTATCTACTGGATGGGATGCTGCCCAAATGGAATTGATTTTTTGCTCAAATAAACTCTTAAAATTGTTAATTTTATCAATTTATCTTTTAACAAGGTTATGGTGTCAAATATTTTAAAGATGTGTTTTAAGTAGAAATGTGAATAGCTGAAAAAACAGTAGTGATAAAACTGATTTAAAAAATTAGCAACTAAACATATTTTCTTTGGGGGGGGTGAGTGTTTTTCAAAGATATTTTCTAATGACTAGAGTATAGGTTTCTAAAACTTGAGGTTGTAGTTATATCAGGAAGGCAGGCAGCAATCAATACTTATATCTGGAATATGCACTCTGAGGGACTTGATGTGTTTGTTATAAGCTCGAGGCAGTGGGAAGTACTGGAAGAAAAATGCAAAAAGCAAAACAAACAAACAAAAAGCACACAAACTGAAAAATCTTTCCAGGCTTCTCGTGTCAAAAATACCCAGTTCCTTCTTAACACTTGTTTTAGAAACATATTTTCCAACAATGTTAAGCAAGAAAGGACATATTGATGAAAAAAAGAACACAATTTCAAATATTTGCCATAGCTCCAGAGAATAGAGAAAAGGAAAGGGCTTGGGGCGGGTGTGGGTGAGAAGGAGAAAGCTTCTTATTTTGTTCCAAACATTTGCATCCCGTGGGAGATACACCTTTACGCTCTCCTCGCCTCTAGCGGTGAATCCAGAGCGTCCTCTTTGCTTCACAGCTCCTCGAGGCCTCCAGGGAATGTTCACAAGACCTACTGTTCCAGCTTTTCCACGGCTGTGTATGAAAGGCACTGACAATGCCTTCCAGTGCCCAACTATGGGAATTATTTTAAAAAGCTTATTCTTTAGATTAGGTTTGACACAATGGTACAAAATAATCCCAGCAGGTGCTTTAGA
This sequence comes from Mormoops blainvillei, assembly GCA_004026545.1. NCBI lineage: Eukaryota > Metazoa > Chordata > Mammalia > Chiroptera > Mormoopidae > Mormoops > Mormoops blainvillei. Next base: position 61,053 of record PVJD01004609.1, on the reverse strand, counting down.
AAGACCAAATCCATTGAGGATAGGATTTAAAAGGAAGAAAAAAGACCCTGAAAGCCTATTTTCTATCTCACGGTTTAAAAAAAAAAAAATCCCACCCACCAATTATGTAGCTTTGGATCAGGCATGGGGCTGAAACGGGTGGAGCTCCCCTGGGCCACAAGGGGAACGGGCAGGCATATTTCTCTGAATACAGACGTTGGCAAGAATATAAAACTTGTTCTGATCCAACTCTGTGACCTGGCTGGGTTAATGATTTCTTTCCCCCAATCATGTTTCTGTGAAGGGGTTTTTATCATTCTGAAAAGGTTCTGCACTCCTCACAGCCAACATCTCACTGTGTTCGCGTCCAGGGTTTGGCAGTGCCTTGGTCCTCTTCAGCTCGCGGGAGGTGGCCGGGCAGCACAGGCAGGCCTCCAGGACAGCGGGGTCTCGCTGCTTTGACCGACCCCCGCGGTGGTTCCGTTCTGACGGCCGCCGCTGCCCTGGTCTGCTCCTGTGCTACACCTCCCATGCTTCTTCCTTCATCGGGCACTGTCACAGCGGCAGCAGAGAGGACGCAGGCTCAGCTACGGTGCCCTGTTTCTAATTCCAGAACCCAGTCTCGTGAATTTATCATGAAAGTCGGAGAGGGGTCAGAGAGGCAGGATCACCTTTGGAAAGTGAGTAAACCCCCCTCTCCCCGGGAGCCCCTTTAAAGTCTCCCTCTTGTGCCATTTATATCCAGATAGGAACTTTCCCTCTGGAAATCCAAGCCAACGGACTATCTCTTCCAAACACAGCTTCATTTTTCTAAGACCGAGAGCCATGGGTTAATGGTCAGGCCATTCCTACCTATCCACAAAGCAGTGTTCTGGTAGCATAACAACATGTTATCAAAATATAGTTGCTATCTGTCTCCTATATAAGCCACTTGTATCAGATAACATGTCATTCAAAATCCTGGCCTTAATTTCCAGTATTATGATTGAAACCTCAAGATTATAAGGAATTTGACAGTTTCCTGGCCCTTAAAATAGAGAGGAGACATGAGGATTATAGTAGTAAATGTATAAATAAAGTTTCATGTAAACCCTATAAACAGCATTGAGATAAATGTTTAGGCCCAACATAGGGCTACTCAATTCCCCCAAACCAAGCAACTCTGGGCTCTATATTATTTCTTCATTCTGTATTCATTTTCTATTTTTTCTCTTCCTTGTTCCTTATTCTTTATTCAATAAAAGTTTCCTGTCTTCCACCCCATTGTGCAGTTCTGTGGGCCCTTGAGAGTGGAGATTGCCCACTTCATGAAGTGTTAAATTGAGGTTGTTTGTATCACCTACATCCTCTTTTCAAATCATTTTAACAAGAGTAACATTTTGGGTTCAATATCAATAAAACCAAATAGTAAGGTAACAAGAAAAATCCAAATGAAAAGCGTCTTCCCCATAAAGAACTCTATCAGCCCTAAAAAGCCTGCAGAAGTGGAGATTTGCTCCACAAAAAGCAGGTGACCTGAATATTCAGTAGCTGGTCATGGGGGAACGAGTGAGGTAGAAGAATATTTTAATATTCCGTGGGAACAGATGCATGGTGCTCACAAGCAAAAGAAACTTCATTCAATAGAATTAATCAAGTCTCCCTGGTGACAATCTCCACATTCCACATTCCTGATTGAATATTGCCAGGCTCCCAGCACTTGGCTCCGGCTGAAAGCTTCTGCCACCTCCCCACTTCGCTCTGGTGTCTCCTGGTGACCTTCCCAGCAGCTTGGCTGATGCCCCAGGGCTCCCAAGTTCTGACCCAGGCAGAACAGTCACAGAAGAGTTGACTCTGCTGCTAACTCTGCGATCACAACTCTGTTCTTTTCTCTGCCCAGCACCACATTGTGCTTTGGGCAAAGATGTAAAAAGACTTCAAAATACTGAGGGATTCAAGACTAATGCTTACACACAATGGCTATAAAAATAATCTGGTAATATACAAATATTTTATGCTAGGCTCCTTAGAGCTACAATTTTCTAACAACCTTCAACAATTTTGATGTTTAAGTAATACTTTTCTGCCTAGCGGGCTTTCTAGCTAAAGTCACTTCAACTAAATCTTAACTAGACCCGTGATTTTCAACCGGCGTGCTGCAAGAATTTTTAAAACATGCAATACCTGCTTATTTAGTCAGGGGCACGGACCTCTATTTCCCTTTGATTGTCAAATAACGATATGACAACCACCAATACAATAGTTATCCAGTATGAATGAATCGAAATTATATCTGTTTTCTGACAGATTGGCAAAAAATACGTATTTTGCTGTGCCACAGAATTTTAGTAGTTTATGTGAGCCACGAGATGAAAAAGACTGAAAATCACTGCACTAGATCAATAAAATTTAATTAGGAAAATCCCACTCTTATCCATGATTATGGTTAGTTAAATTTCTGAACTAAGCAAGGCATAAATACAAAGTTCTAATGCTTCAACCAGAAAGGCATCACAGTTGGACATGCCTCAAAGGCAATGCATCCCATGGTGTCATGATTTTAATGAACTTTGGTGGACATTTTGTTTTCCAGTGTTGGGTACATTTTAAGGAATTCGTAAGGTCCTTTAAAATGTAACAGGTTATCTAGCACAACTGATTTCGCTGTCTTGGTTTCTCCTTTCCTGCCTTTAGAGTTCCATTTTACCTCCTGGGAACATCTTACTCATTTCTATATATGAATTCTTTCTTTCTCATGGAAAGGTGGAGAAAAATCAATCCTTATTTGTAAACACCCTTGAAGCTTCAGCTGACAGGCCTTGTGACCAGCAAAGTAGCAATTTTCAATGTCTCGTGGCACCATTATGTCCTTACCGATCCATACTTATATGTGATTTTTACTGGTTCTTAATACCCAGCATTTGTTTTTTTTTTTATAACATTAGGCTAAATCTAGCACTCACCTTGACTTGAACCCTCGGCTATGTTTGTATTGTTACAAGCACAGGAACTGACCTGGGGGAGGGAACCACACCACGTTTCTCACTTCAGGTGAAGGAAATTGCACTGGGTTATGACTGTTCACACCCACCTAGCACTTTGCTTGGCAGTGAATGGAAGTACTCAGAGTTAATGAACGAGACTCAGAGATGCCAACTTACCAGCCAGCATACGCATACATTCCATAATAAAAAGCCAGTGGCAGGCCCATAATACTTGCATCCCTTCCTGAAAAGGCATCTTTAAAGTGTTGTGTTTGCCCTGCAATGAGAAGAGAAAGATTTGAAGAGTTTTCAGAGAACTGGTCATTATTTATTCTTCAACCATAAGCACAAGGAAGGGGCATGGCGGGGGGTGAGGGGTGGGTATAAACTACTGTTTCAGGTCCAGATCTCACCCTCTACCCCCCGCCACTGTTACCTTCTAACACTTTACCCAGTCTAGAGACGGAGCCCCAAAAGTAGGTTGATCACCACTGACACTACGTCATACTTCTCTTTCAATAAAATTACAGCAAAGAGAAAAAATGGCATTTAAAAAAAGAAATCCATTGTTTGAGCACATCTTTATTCTGGACAGAGTCTGACCACGAATGGAGGCTAAAGGATCTGTGGTAACCCATAGTTTAATAGGTGTATGATGGAATTCTTTAAAATGGAGAAAATACAATAGAATGCTTGGGAAGAAATACCCACGGATCCATTCTCAAGCAGGAGGTGTTAAAAAAAAGCCCAGAATCGCCTTCTCACATCATTTAACTTTCTGCTTTTCCCCCTGTAGTTCATTAGACACCAGCTGACGGGATTGTAACACCTTGCGCCCAAATCTGCTCCACCATCCTCCTCCAGTTTATTTGGCAAAGGAGTTTTATTGGACTGCAGCCAGACCCACTAGTTTAGGTATTATGGTTGGTGCTATCAGTCTATGGCTGACGTCACCCTAAAACAGTAGGGTAGGTTAGTTGTGACAGAGACCAGAGGGCACGCCAGATGAAAAAGATTTACCATCTTCCCTCCTACAGTGAAAGCCTGCAAATGCTGTTCTAGAGAATGGCTTGGGTTCCTTCTAGAAACACTGGAAAGAAATTATACTGAACTCTAAAACCGATACATTGTAATGAATTTTGTATTAACATGTGGCTTGAACACTTTCATTGATCACATTTTTTCTCTACCTTGTGAATCTAGTGGGTCCCTTCTTGTATATCTTTTGCATCATTAGCAAAAGCCAAAAATTCAGATTTAGTCAGCCAATATTCAAAATTAAGCATAAGAAGGTTTCTTTCCCCAAGAAAACAGCAAACGAGATGACCCAAATAGAAATTGTGGCATTGTTTCAAAATTGGTCTTCACATAAGTAACTTAGAAGAGGTGGCTGATCTATGAGACATTCTCTCTTCCCTCAAACCTCAGTTGCCGCCTGCGTTGCCCAGCAACAACATATATATCAATATAATATGTGTGAGCTTTGAGGCCAAAAGTAGAGAATGTTGAGTTATACACTAAGTGATTTTTCCCTCAAAGCATCCAATTCCCTAATGTAGCTCAATTTTTTAAATTATACAGTGAGTTCGGAAATGGCTGTATCACTAAAACAGCTCTGTGTCCTCGTAAAAGGGAGCTAAAAATGCTGGAACTCAGATAAAAACATCTGGTGCATGTTTTTATTGTGATCTGTGGTCTACTTGACCTAAAGAGACAATATTCCTAATAGTGCAGCACTGAATAATCAATAAGAGGAATCAAACTTTATAAAGATCAGGTCCCAAGCAAACATCCTAAAAAGTGACATTTTGAGATTATTACAAAGAGAAGCATTTCTGAACTTCAGGGATATTGTGACTGCGTAACGGAGGTCGCGGAAAGATGAAGGTCGTGGTACTCAAAGGAAAGTTTAACAAATCCTCATGAGTAAACACAGATCATTGAGCTATTTTTAGGATCTGAGATCTGATTAGAGTAGAAATAAATGCACAATCTATATTAGTAAAACTGTTTTTCTTCCTTGAGTTTCAAATTAATATGAGGAATATGTGATTAAGTTAGAGATCAAGAAAATCACCATTTTATAGTAACAGAGCAAATGTACCTGCCAAGAATGCTCTCCAAAATGTTAAAACTAACTTTAAATGTGCTAATACTCTCAAGGCATTTCTCAGATTAGACCTATGAGGAAGCCTGGTCACATTAAGCACTGATATCACAAGGTTTAATTAAAGGGTCATTCTAGTGTAAAGTACAGAAAAAGATCCAGAAGATATCTCAAATTGTACAAGCAATTTTCAGAGTACAGTAACATTCAGGCAACTTCCTTTCTTCTCACACACATATATAAGTAAGTGGTAAAAACTGACTACAGTCATGCATTATACCAAAAAGATAAAGATAGAAAAATATCTTAGTTTTCAAGGGTGATATATCATCGTTTGGAATCTAAACTAGAACTCAAGGAAGGTCAATGACCCAGAGTTTCTGCAGTTTCCAAAAATGGAGGAAACGCCAAACAGGAGACTAAGGAGTTAGCCCAGGAAAAGAAAGTACTCATGAAACAGATTATTCTCGCTACATTTCTCACGGATCGGATAAAATACAAACAGGCTGGCTCGGTGGGGGCCACGTGAATGAGGACGGCCCGCTCATGGCTTCTCTTTATTGTGTTTATTCCGAGTTGGCCAAGGTTACTGGGTCTGATGAAAACATGTAGCCAGGAGAGCTCTAAGATCTCCCGTTGGGCTTATTAAATGGACAACAGCAACTCCCTTTCCCAGGGTACTGGGGGATGGATCTCCCCTCATTTGTTCTTGGTTAATGTCTCTACCATTTTGCGGAATTTTGACATTTCCTTTTGCCCTGTGTAGTTCTTCTGCAACTTTATTAAATTTCTCAGTAAATTCCCATTCTTGGAACCAACAGTGTACGTGTAAACATTACGCACTTAACGTGCCCAAGTTCTGTGTCACTCCGTTACAACTGCACCTCACTTTCCTATCTATTTCCTGCCATCATGCCCATTGCTAATTAAATAGCTCACCTGGACCTGCTTCTTTTCCAACAGTTTCCACTGAATCCAAGCTACTGCATTTGCCTCCCACTTCCTGAAAACCACTGCAATTCTACATGACATTGCCCCCTCAACCATCACATTTTTCTCACTGAACAGTAAACTCTATTATCCAAGCACTCCCGGAAAATGGTGTTCCATCTCCGTAGAAATGCAGACCTTCCATTAAAAAATAATTTGACAATAAAAATTAAGTTTTCACAATGATTTTTATCAGATAATATTTGGTTTTTAGAGATGCTCTGCCCATATCTGACTCCCCCACATCCAGATTCCATTCTCAGGGTACAAGGAATAGTAACCGTAAAGGAAAGGAATTGTTGATCATCTTTCATTATTTTCCAGATATCTTTAATCTTCATTACTATCACTGAACTATATTAAAGTAAAAAATAAGAGGACATATGTATTAATAGTTTAACAGCAGATTTTTCTTTCACTTAGAGTTTTCACTTCTTGTACTGAGACAGAATTCACTGATGCCGTATTTTGTTGCTCGGCCCAGTCTCAATGTTCCTGTTGCCATTTATCTCTAAATACCAACTCATTCTCAGTGTAGCAGCCTTTCATATCAATTAGACAACAGTATAGAGTCTAAGCTCTACAAGCAGGGACTAATTAAAGGATTCTGCTAGTACAAGCGCAAGCGAGTGTTAGAAGAGACCAAAAGCAGAGCCGTGCTTCAAAAAGCATTTATTTTCCGGCCCATACCTTTAATTAGCTGCATCACCCCAGGGACTATGATGATCAGAATCGCTATGAGCTTGCAGAAGGTGAGGAAAATCTGAATCCGGGCGCTCCAGCTGACACTCAGGCTGTTGAGGACCATCACTGCCGCTGCAGGGAAAACGACAAAAACGGGTGAAGTTAGGAAAGGAGCGTCTTCACCGGCACAGCGTGGACGACAGCACAGGTCCCGGCCACTCCAAGGGCCATCCACGAACCAGAGGCGGCGGCGGGCCCCGGAGGCATTTTGGAAACGCAGAAGCTCGGGCACTGCCCCAGGCCTATGGAGTCCAACTCTGCGCTTCACCACGATCTCTAGGTGATCTGTATGCTCACTAAAGTTTGAGAAGCTTGTGGATGAAAACCTCCAGACAGTAAGAAGTTGTCTCTTATTCCTTTTTGACATACGAGTGAACATATATTGTACTGCCTTAATGATTATATAAAAATATCTTCTAAAGCAAATCCTGAAGTCCTCACAGCAGGCAATCAGATGGCTGAATGTGGCTGCGGCACCATCCGGCAGCCGCTCTCCCCTCCCTCGGTGACGGTGTGGATGTGTGTTCACCTCCCAGCGCCGGCCTCACTCGAGAAGCAGCAAGATGTCAGGAACTTGGCTGGGACCTTGCTTTTTACTCACAGGACTAGCCTTAGCCAGCACCTTTGGCTTTCCTCTCCACTTTCCAATTAGCATGTCAACGAGTGACTTCCAGCCTGCCCTAAAGGAAGAGGCTTCCAAGACATGTTTTGGGACTTGGGGGAAAAGAACATTAAGCGATGAGTCCGAAAGAATGCGCAGGCCAGGGTGAACACTGGGTGTGAAGCCAGCAGGACTTCCCTTTCTGAAGGACGCTGTCTGCACTTTCCTGCGCAGCGCCCGACCATCCACTGACTGTGGAGCCGCGCAGCGCACCCTGGGAAACTCGAGGACAGAACCAGCGCTCTTCTCGGCGTTGCTGGCGTCCGGCTTCCGGCCTGGCCCAGGACGGTAATCGACACAGGTTTGTTGAATGAGCGAATGCGCTGGGTACTCAGTTTCAAAACAAAACACTACTTTTAGCCAAAAAGACATGAAACGAGTGGTGATACCTTCGGACGCTGTCTTCCCTACTCCGCTGGAATGACTGAGGCTATTCTAGAGAGCGGATTTCAACTTTGTGCTCTTCACAAAACCTTGTGCTTGGTGTTACCCATGCCCCACCTGCCATCCGCCACCGCTGGCCTAAAAAGTTACTCCATATCTGACATTTGCAGTTATCATCTATGAGCTCTATTTTTAAAAGGTATAGTCCCCTTTCTCCAGGGATAAAAACAAAACAGAATTGTTATATTTCAAATTGCAATAGGAAGTTTTTCTTAGGCACAGCAATAAGTTGTCTTCATACTTTCCATTGTTTGAGATAATCATTAACTCATTTCAGAATTTAAGGCTCAGTACAAATGTTATCGACTTAATAAGCTAGACCCTTAAAGGAAGGTTGATTAAGGTACATCTTTTTAATGGTTTACTATGTAGCCATTTCAAATCATGATGCAGATAAATATTTATTACATGAAAGAGTGTCATGATACTGACGAGTACAGCAAGTGACAGAGATTGATAGACAGATAGATGGGTAGACACACACAAGACGGAAAGAAAATTTTAAAAATCTAAAAATTATTTACCAAAACATTAACAGAAGTTATCTATAGATGATAGAACACTAAATAATTTTCAATTTTTCTTATTTATTTTTCTGCATTATTTTAAGTTTTACAATGAACGTGCAGTGTTTTTAAGCACAAAATTATAAAGCAATTTTCATTTTTCAAAAAAAAAATTCGAAGGAGGAAAAAAAGAAGGGCTCTGTAGATCCCACACAAAGTTAACTAGGGGTTTACTAGTGAAGAAGGGCTTCAAAGGAGTAATAATGAGAACAATCAGAAAGGTTGGGGCCCTGAATAAGCTACATGGGAGGTTAAGGGAACATTTTTATCTACATTTGAAGCTGAAAACATGAAGAAACAGACAGGACCACTCTGAATAGCACAGTACATTATTTTATCAGAGAAAGAATAAGAAGTTAAATTATTTTCCTCTCCCCAGTATAAAGCACTTATATAGAGAAAATAATACAACACAACTCTGCTCTCATCTTCATCATCCAGTGATTTCTTTCCTTATTTCTATGCAAAGGACTCTGGGATAAATGAGTCATCATATGAAGAGAATTGTTTTTTCAGTTAAGGAGGTTCAGTATTGGCCAGAAAAAAAATTGAATTCATATTCCTACCACCAACAAAAGAGCATTGTTTTCTTTTAAACAGCTCCTAAAACCAAAAGCACCCTCTCTCTGAAAGTATTCCAGAAGAGAGCTGTTGCATAGAGAGGAAGGGAGAGAAAGAAGGAGAAAGAGAAAGAGGAAAAGAAGGGAAAAAAGAAGGGGGGAGGTGAGAAGGAGAGGGGAGGGGAGAGGAAGGAAGGGTGGAAGGAAGGAAGGGGAAGAAAGAGAAACAGGCATTCTTATTTTTGGAACCTCTATTTAAGAGGAAAGAGTGTTTGTTGCTTTCATAAAGAGTGTAAGTACTTAGTGCCTATTGAAAAAGGGAAAAGGTATTTGGGGTTTTCTTTTATATTTTGCTAAGTCTTCTTAGAAAAAAATGGAAGACAAAATTAAACAAATGTTATGAATCGATCACCTCACCTTGCTCTGCCCTCTGACAGCTAAAATAAAACTTCTGGTTAACACCAATCTCTCTCTAAGGCTTCTCAAGACTCTGCTTTATCTGAGCATCCAGATGCTGTGCTCATTGTGTGGCAAACTGAGCTCCAGCCGAGATGCATCTCCGAGACCTTGAAGGATACAACTTAACAGGTAACAAGGCGCCAGTGCAGAGGCACCTTGGAGGTCCTCCCATGGCTGAAGCCACTGTGGCGTTATGCACCTTTACAGGGAAATTTAAGTCTACGGGTGTTGTTTATCCAACAATATTGAAAAGGGATTTGGGAACCACTAAATGCAAGAGTTTTCTGAGTCTCTGAAACAAATAATACCTACTTTATTTTTTATACACTCTCTACCCATAATGTAATAATTAATGAAATCTGAGCAAGCTCTCTAGCCCTGGTATAACTGTCTTTGAAAAATAATTGCTATTTTCACACATTAGGAATTTTTTACATCAGTTTAGGATGAGGATGATGATGACTATGTCAACGATGATGATTTTTATTTTGCTTATCTTAAATGTCACCGCAGTGAAAACACAGGAACACAGAGTTCTTGTCACTTATTTATGATGCAGTTTCCTAAGAAATAAAATGCATCCAAGAAAGCCATATGTACAAGTCCTGGAGATAAGAAATACGTATTTGAAGGGAGCTGTATCTGAAGAGGATGTTCAGGGGGATGTTAAGGACTGACTCTGTGATTTAAGGACCTGCAAGTATGTCTTGCTGTAGTTCTGTAATTCAAGCCTGTCCTTGCTTTTGCAGAGCGAGATTACTGGGCCTGGATACGTTGGGCTTCCTCCCATGACCAGGTTCTCCCTGGTTTCCCACTTCCGGTTGCCTCATGCTACACCAAATGCCGTATGGGTGCTGCATGGTCGAGCTAACGTGGGTTGTTCCATTGTCTTTGGTAACAGCTGCCTGGGCTGCCATTATATCTTCTGTAGTATTTATTTTCTGGGTGCACTAATTTCACAGGAGATATGTAGCAATAAAACGAGAGTCTATATTTAGGATCTCACTCTTGGGAATAAAAATTGAAAGCATTAAAATGAATGTGTAACTGCATAGAAACTTCATTTCTTTAATATGACCTTTTATTCTCTTTCCTTTTGATCCAAACTGGCCCCACCCAGCACCCTGACCCCCCTGCCTCCTTCTCCCCTGCACAACCACTCCCTTAAGCATTAAGCCCTCAGGACGATGAGGTTCTGATGTACATCAAATTATCTCCAGAACAAAGCCTCTGGTCTGCTAAACACAGAGTTTGGATCAAGCCAGAGATAACATCAAGGACTCAGTGTTTCTGCTCCAGGCCCAGAAAAGCAGCAAAACCAGACAAAGCAATGACACGGCCAACACCAAGGCCAGACGCAATGACCCATGGCTCCCTACCCAAGAGCCGACCAATCAGTAGAAACAATGACACTGACCACAACTCTAACTCCCTTAGTCACCATGGTTAATGATCTTTCCTCTCTATCACCCATATCGGGGAGCCAGGCCTTTGGGCATGAGCTCACCTGTCTCCAGGCATGGGCCACTTGCTAAAAAATAAACTTTACTTTCTCTGCTGCTAACTCCTGCTTGTATCTTACTGGGCTTTGATGTACGCAGGCCAATGAACCCCTTTAGTCTGGTAAGAAATGTAAACTATTATTATATGGCAGACATTGTACAAAGATTTTCCATGAATACTGTTATTTAATGTTCGTATCTCTATGACGTGTTTATCATCATTGGTCTTATTTTTCAGTTGAGACTCAGGACATTCATTACCATGCCTATGTTTGCATAGGTAAGTGTGAAGATAGGGTTGGAGTCCAGGTAGGCCAATTCCAGAGTCCGCACTTCCCTCACCAGTTCCCAGGTAACAAAGAGGAAATAGCTCAAGAGATATATGATCTCACTTGTACACCTGGTTCTCCCAGGCTCCCAGTGGCCCCTCCTCTCTGCTAAGGTTCATGTTTTTCTTGGCTAGGAATTCACGACACTTTGATGCCACATGTTATTTGTCATTCTCCTGAAGAAAACAGTTGTTGTCTGCAGGACTTTTGTATGTCATTACTATGCACATCTACCTAAGAACTGGCTCTCTTGGTAATTTGGTTATGGTAGAAAAGGAATCAGTCTAGCTAGACTTCAAAAGAAGCAGCGAAGCCACACCGCATGCCGTATTTGAAACGCTAGCACAGAACTAGATTTCCTTTCATGAAAGTTACTGATTCCAAGAAATACAGTTTTAGAACAGAAAATACAGTAACACATTTGTAGAACTGGCTGATTTTTTTCTTCTCACTGTGCAATCACATGTTATTTTGTTTGCTCCCCCTAATTATTCCCGCAGGTATGAGAAGCTGGGCAGGGCCGTCTACTCACTCACACAAGCTAAACTCTCAGAGACTCTGAGACATTGTTATGGATGGATTAGGTCTCACATTTTGAGAAAATATTTTTATTAGGGTTTAGTTTCAGGAGACCAGAACAACAGAGAAAATGTCATTTTAAGTACTCAGCCTGTGAACTTCAGTGCTTCTTGAGGCTACAAAACAGTGCAAACTCATGGGGTTCCACAGAAGGTAAAAGGAGGAAAGTCAGTGGTGGGCTGGAAGGGAGTGGCAAACGTGAATGAGATTTCCCAGTTACACGTCCATGTGCCTGCATGTTTACCGCAATGGAGAGGTCTTTGGACAAGGACAGCTTCTCACCTTTATTAATTGGACAGAAATGAAGTAGAGTTCAGATGCTCCTGTACTTACGACAGGGCTACGTTTGGAGGAACCCATTTTTAAGGTGAAACTACTCTAAGTCGAAAATGCATTTAATACACCTAACCTACCAAAAGGCACAGCTCAACTAAGTCTACCGTAAATGTGCTCAGAATACAATCAAAAGGCAAGCAAACAAAACAACCCCGGCAACACAGTCCATGACTGAGTGAGGGGTGTGGCCCCCGGGGATCAGGTGTCTGGCTGCCGCACTTGCTGCAGCTGCCTGGCATCACCGGAGAGAATCCGACCAATTATCACTGGCCCAGGAAAAATAAAATTCAATTTGCAGTATTGCTTCTACTGAATGCATATTGCTATGGCATCGTCATAAACACCAAAAATCAAACGTTGAATCACCGTAAGTCTGGGACCTCTGTGCTTTTTAAAGAGGGCGGGGGCGGCGGTGGTAGTAAATTAGCATTAAGGACCTCTCCACCCCGCCCCCACTCTCATTCCTCACATGGTTGGCTAACATTTCAAAAAAACTTTAAATTCCTTTTCTCTGTGATCTAATTATGACACAGCCCCTCTGTACTTGAACTAGAGATTTTGAACCATCACACATTATTTCCTTCTCTGGGAAACACAAAGAATGAAGTTCACATGATTAAGCTCTGGTTGCTACATCTCACTAAACTCCACCCCAGCAGGCAAAAAGTCACCTGTCCTTGCTTTGAATGATATGCAGACTGGGAGCGATCTGCCCCCAGGTAAATGCCTCCTTCTCTGTCTCATCTCCACTTCCTGTCGCTCCTTAAAGCTAAGACTGTTTCACTTTCCCAATTAGACCATTGATTTACATTACCTCTCACTGAGTCAGAGGTGTGTCCTGTTTTCTCTTTTAGTGCTTCTGATTATAGGAACAAATTTCCTCACAACTTCACGCTTGTAAAAGGAACATGAAAATTTGTAAACGAACATCATAACTAATGGCGGAAATGGAAAGAAATGTCTAGCTTCATCCAAGTTTTACGCAGCCTCTTAGTTAAATAACTATCCTATCGCCAATCTCTACTACAGAAAGAAGTTTCGTAAGCGGTCGTGTACTTAGTTACCCTTACATACAGTTGCTTTAAAATTTTGGTTTGAACAGTTACTATTTACTCCCCTGACATTCACATTTTCCCTTTAAAAAGTTTAACAAAATTTGGGTATTTAAGAAAATAATCATCTAAACTTACTAAAATACTAATGTGTTATCATTATCCAGCTCATTTCATGGCAAAAGTGGGAAATATTTTTGGGTGTGTAAATGTTCACATAGAATCTATTTGAAGTTTGCTAGTTATGGCTTTTAATTAGTAACTTCTACTGGCAATTTACAGAGCTCTCAAACACACTCTCCCTACTTCTCTCTTTTCAAATATTATCCTTGCGATATGACTCTGTCTCAGTCAATACAATGGGCACAAGATAATGAGCACAACCTGGGCAGTTGGTCCGTCCCTTAGTGGGACACCAGATTCATCAAGAATTTTCTACGGGCACTTCTGCTGATGCCCTTAAAAATCTGACATAACTTCATCTTTCTACAGCCATTCAGGATAAATTATCTTTGCACAGGTACTTTACCAACACATAAAACTGACGGTTAAAGTGGTTTAACATTTAGGCCCAAATCACATGACTAAGAAATTGTGACACTAAGTTTCAATCCCAGGGTGCTTACCTCCAGAGCCTGAGCTAGAACCGCCACCGTATCCGTGTGTGTAATTCCCACCAACCCCTCACCTCCCTGTGTCTTTCTCCACGGTTCTATTACAATACCTTACCTACACATAACTGAAAATTTTATGAGTATGGAATTCAGTTGTTTCTGTGTAGCTTTCTATTTCTGGGTAATTTAAACTTAATCAAATGTGGATTCTTCAAACAGTGATTCAATTAGCATCTAGAATTATGTTATCATTTGCAGTAATTGTCAAGGGTTTGAAAGCTACACTCTTCTCAGAAGGTAGCCGTATGTGGCTTTATATAGCTTCTGGAGTGTTGTGCATAATCTTCTTTTTTCATTTCCTTTAAAAAAAATTTCTACTATCTGTAAGCATTGATAAAAATGAGCAACTTAGGAATCTGGAGACCATAAAGAAAGCTCCTAGTTGAGAAATGTTACTAATAATCAAATATAGACAAGAGACTCATCATGACCATCAATGGACAACCAAACCCATGACACTGAGAGTGACAGCTCCTAACCCTGTAAAATGTGTGAACACGGCAGATACACCCAACATGTAAACTTCACTCCATAAGGCTAAAGGAGCTCTAATTCAGCACGTTATCACTGAGGAGGGAGGACTTCTAATATTAAAAATGCATCAAACAATTGGGTTTTCATCCGTAATTGTCTCTTTTATACACAACCCAATTCTATTTTACTGACCAGTTGGTTTTTGTTTGCCTGTTTTAAAAGATTAGCCATCATGGCTATTGACCCAATGGAATGAAAACTGGCATGTAAGGTAATATCAGGGATCACTCCAAATACTTATTTTTTCATTATTTTCCAACACAAATTGGGCAAGAAACAATAAGGGAAAAAAAAACAATAAGCAAAAAACGAAAACATGGTGTGGGAAGTGGGTCCCACCATGGAAATAGTCTGAGGACACTTTGCCTCCCATCACTTCTGTGGGTTTTTAAAAATATTTATAGCTGTCATACTCACTTATGCCCACGGCGGTAATGAGCTTGATTGCAAGTTCAGGAATTTCACACTGAATAAAAAATGGTTCCAGAATGTAGCGTCCAAAGGCCAGAGATATCACAGCAGTGGCTGCAGGGCTAGAAAACACATATATTTAGGTTACTAACAAAAACAGTATCTTCATTAAACTTTTCCTACTGGGAGGGATTTTTATTCAGTATATGGAACGTGGTAAATATGAGAGTCTATAACTTTCAGAACTTCACCAGCATTTCAAATGATATATTGTCTGTAACTCTGGTGAACAGTTTTTAAATTTCACATTTGCTTGGGAGCAAGGTTGGATGCCATCAATTTTGCCTCTACTCCCCCATGTTTGCCATTTCTGCCCTTAACAGTCTAGTTTATTATCTGATCTCCTGATGGAGATAAGCTTCAGAAGAAGCAGTCCTTGTCCTCAGGAAGAAAACAATTAAACCCCGGCCCCAGTAAGCACGTGTGAACAGTACAGATGTAACGGGCTGGGGTACAGTCAAGGAAATGAATGCAAAACTCAACAACAACAAAAAAAATCAGTGTTTACTGCAAATATATGCTTATACACTTGACCTTGTATTATTATTATTATTATTTTTCCAGTACAAACACTTGAAGAGACAAGTGATTACTCTTAAGTCCACAGACATATTTAGATGCAAAGTATAAGCTGAAAAACAGAGGCACTCTTGTGTTTTAATACAAGTGAGAAAATATGTGTGAAATCAGAAAGCGACATAAGTTCGGGTATATAACAAAACAGGTAACAAACCATTCTACCTTAATTCTTCAGATATTTCTGAGAAAAGTATGCATGTCTTTTCAGTTTAAATATATGTATATATGAATGCATATTCTTTGGATATACAGCCTTGGACAAACCCCTGGGATTATCTAATTTCGCAGACAGCCTTCCTTCCCAGCTTCGCGTCCTTTTCACAGCTGCCCCACGCCCAATCCCCAGACTGCAAAGCAGCCACCTTTCTGTGTCCGACCTTGGCCTGCTGCTATCAGACAGCAGTGTAAACTTGACATTCTTCTTTTCCTGGAGGCCCCCTCCTCTTCCAAAACATAACTAATTTTCCTGTTCCCCATCATTTGTGCACCTTTTGATGTGTAAATTAAAAGCTGATCGTGTCATTTTAGTGCTTTCAAAGCTAGCTCATGATGTGCAGGAACCTTTCCCCCGCAGGCCCCAGCAGGCCTGAGTTTCCCGCTCCTCGTCGGCTTGCGTCTCCTCGCTAGGGAGATCTGAATGAGTACCCTTTGCGTGGAGCCCCGGGGACTCACGGACACCTTTTTAGACCTTGGATCTTAGTGCAGCCTTTCTTTGCCCGAGAAAGCTTCTCCAACCCTCTGACTGTGTGAGGTCTCCCAGGGAAGACTCTCTCAGTGACCCCAGAGCTCCCATTTCACAGTGCTTATCACAGTAACATCTTTCTATGTGGCATGTGATTCTTCATTGATAACCATCTCCCTCACGTGACCCTAGCTCAACACTGAGTACCAGACTGTGTCCGTCTTAATTACTGTTTTATCCCCAGTGTTCAGTATAATGCCTGTCGTGTAGTAGAAACCCAATAAATATTGACTATATGGTGAATGTATGAATTCAATCTAATGGTTCTTGCTTTGTACTCGCGTGTGATATTTCTTTCCTTGAAATCTATGTTTTACAGATGATTTCTGGCTACAGCGACTTTTCTGAAGTACCATTTTAATATTAAATATTTAGGTACCATGTGTATTGTCAACAGAAGAGAAAGGTTAATAAAGTATCTAGATGTTTTGTCACTCCTGAAGTCATTCATTATTCTGTCTGTTTGAAAGACCAACTTTCAGCAGTGTGAGCCCATTATTATAAAGGAATGCATAAACCCGCTTAAACAGCTTCTAAAGAACAAAGTGACAGTGACCAGAGGGGAGGGGAAGGGGGATAATGGGGGAAAGGAGGGGAAGGGTCAAGTCAAGGAACCTGGATAAAGGACTCACGGACAAAGACAATGGGAGGTGGGGTGGAGGAGGGGGTGGGGCGGATGGAAGGATTGAATGTGGTGGGTACGGGGGAGGGTGGGTAGGGCAGGAGAGAGCAATGGGGGGAAAATGAGGACAACTGTAACTGAACAACAATAAAAAAAAAAAGCTTCTAGAATACACCTAGGTAATTTCCTCCACCACCACACATACATGCACACCATGAATTGGCTCTCATTAACATTTGATTATGAGCTACTTGGGAACAAGAACTCCACCTTAGATCCCTTTAACTTGCCTATCACAACCCAGGAGCAGTTTGAGGAGAGGATACAGAAAGGGATGAGCACTGTACCTGTGCTACAGCAAGGGGAAAGACCGTGCTCATCGTAATGCCAAGCAATTGGCCGAAGTCGTTCGGCCAACACGGGGATTCGAGCCCAGCTCTGTCAGGTTCCAAAGCCCACCATCCTGACAGCCCCACACTCTAGGTAATGTGCGTATCTGAAGGCTGAGAATGTCGAGTCAAAATACTATAACCTTAAGCTTGCGGTCACATTCGCAATAATCTCGTACCTGTGGTCCTCGGGGCACTGAAGTAAGTAGTATAAGGGTCACGAAAAGTGTGAGACTTGGTCTTATGTGCCTGAAATGACTGCAGTTTTAACAGGGGACCAGAACACCGACACATCTAACATTAGGTAAGAATACAAGATAGCATGCTCAATGTCAAACGAGAAGCAGAGACTGCATGTTTCAGAAGAAACAGAGAGGAAAGAAATACCTTAACCTAGAGCAAACAGGAAATTAACTGTGGAAAAGGTAGAATTTCAGTTGACCTTCGAAGAGGAAGACTCAGATCATCGGAAAAGAGTGGAAGGCACGTCCCAGAAAATCCCCGATTTTAGAAAAGGAACAAAACACTTCTTTATCATTATTTCATCATAACAAGTTTTAAATAATGTCAAATTGTTTCCAATGAGAAAAAACTTAACAAAGAAGTAAATACTACTCTGAAGATCTTTGTTAAAAAAGAGACCCCTGGGACTATAAAAATCAAGATTAGTGTTAATTTGATACTTATTAGCTCTGTCTTTGCCACTTAGCCCCAAACGATAGGATAAAAGCTCACATGAGCTCTCAGCTGTGTATTTCTGGTACGTTTACATGCAGAACAAGTTTTCCGAGTTCCTTCTGTTAAACTCTGTAATCACACTGTGCAAGTCATGCTTTCTGAAAGCAATTAAACCTAAGGCACTGCGGTACTCTAAATGTCTCACATGTGACATCATGCGTTTCCCACGAAGTGGAAGAGAACTTGCTATTCACAGTGACTTCGCACAATGGGGCTTGATTCTAAACCAAGAGCGTCAGGAAGAGTAACACATTTCTGCAGCAATAAAATCAGAAAAGATTTTCGCAACCGTAGTGCACTGATTTGTTTAATGTGAGGAAGTGAGTCATTTATGTCAAGTCCTATTTTTTTTTAAAGTATTAAACTTGTCAACACACTAAGCTATGAAGCACAGGAGTCTCCTGGTCACGAAAACTGAGTAAAGTTCAATGTCTTAGTGATGTGATCTACAGGAATAAAAACTCCACTTCTTAGCCTAGCACTTCACTTTGGCCAGTCAAAAGATATGTTTTATCGAGGTGGATTTTGATGGCTCATGTCCTTTCAGGTTAATATCTTTCCTAGAAATGTCATCAGGAATGATTGAAGATTAAAGGAAAGCCGCTACTAAAATATTTGGCATGGTTGGCAAACTACTGCCCACGGCAAAACTAAATTGAAACATTAATTGAGAAAGTATTTCATCACAGACTCTGTGTCCTGAAGTGGACATATTCACAGCACAGTCACATGACATGCATATTTTAATTAGTTTATTTTTTTAAAGGCTCTAAAATTTTTTAAGATTTTATCTTTTTACTTTTAGAGAGAGGAAAAGGGAGGGAAAAAGAGAAGGAGAGAAACATCTATGTGTGAGAGTTACTCACTCGCACCCTACTGGGGACCTGGCCCATAACCCAGGCACGTGCCCTGACTGGGAATCAAACTAGCAACCTTTCGGTTTGCAGGCTGGCACTCAATCCACTGAGCCACACCAGCCAGGGTAATTAGTATAAAATAATCATGGTGATTCAAAGAAGGGTGTAATGAATAGGTTTGTTTTTCTTCATTGTTTTCCTGTTTACACACTTACCGGATTATGAGCAGTTCTACCCAGACTCTTACAAAAGCTGGTAACGGGCCGAAGACTTCCAGAATGTATGTGTAATGACCACCGGATTTCTTTATACTCGTTCCTAATTCAGCATAGGACATGGCTCCTATGAAATATTCATAATAAAAAGGTACAAACATAAATACCACCAAGCCATCCAGCAGTAGATTGATACAACAATATTTATATTGCACGGGATGTTACTATATCCTTTGGTCTAAATGACATCCTTATTTCAAGACAAATAATGGTCATCCAATCACTAAAGAGCCACCAAATTCTTCTTGTAATTACCTTAAATTTGAGATCTAGTCCATGCAATTTAAATTGTGTCAGTTTACTTGAAATGGTAATGACAAACTTCCAAAACAATATCATATTACTAAGAATTTTGAATGTCAAACCCAGGAACAAGGGAAAAAGAAGAGCTAGACACCAACAATACTAACCTAGTTTTCTCTTTTCTTTTCTTTTCTTCCTTTTTTATTGAATTCAATGGTGTGACACTGATTAATAAATTTATATAGGTTTCAGGAGTACAGTTCTATAATCCATTAGGTTTTAGGTGTACAGTTCTATAATACACAATCTGTATATTGTGTGTTCACCACCTCAAGTCAAGTCTCCTCCCATCCCTATCTTAGAACATGACTTCACACCAAGGTAAAGAATCCCAAACTGACTTAGTTATAATGAGGATCCTTGTAATAAATATTTCTGTAGTGCATCAAAATAAAGAAGATTTATCTGTTTTTCAGAAAAGTATAAACTAGGTCTTGAAAGCCTTCATTTATCTTGTAGACTATCATTTGTGTGTCAACAAAATGAATTTTCAGTCAGATATCCTATTTCTTGAAACATTTTCTTGGAAGTTTTTAAACTTCTGGGTGGTTGAAATAACATACTTAAAAAAAAGAGAGAGAGAGATGCTGTAAGTTGTATTTATTACTTTAGGTAGAAAAAATTATACACCAAATTTTAACATTTAGCAATACATTCGCACGGACTTGACTAAGTTATGTAACCTCCCAAAACTTCAGTTTCACTTTTTGTGTATCAGTGTGATAACACGTGCCAAGGACATGCTGGGCCTGACACGTGGAATGAGCACCTCATGAAATACAGCTATACCTATTGATTGGAACAATAACTTAGCAAGATAATGAAAAATATACCTTGATACTACATGAAAAGTTCTACTGTACTGCCAAGTACTCAAATGTAACACACAATTTTCACTTGAGCTACTTCAGAGGCTAAAAGTGTGGGAAACTAGCCCTGGTCAGTAATTCTTCGGGAAGAACTGCCCCATGTGAAAAGAATTTGGATATTTGGTGAAACTTTAGTATCACTTCCCCTGTTCCTGGACCTAGCATTTTATCAGAGTCACCAGGGAAGAATCCTTTATTTAAAAGCAAACAAAAAATGAATTCGAGCACCATGCCCCAGACCTGCTCTCTAACCAAGAGGGTCTAGACTCCCCACAGAGGGACCCAAGGCGAGCTATTATTTTAAAATTTTGCACAGGTGATTCTAAAGTAACCAGCCTGCAGGCTGATATCGGGGGGGCCACTGATATAGCCAGCTTATTTGTAAATAATTATGACTATCTGCGGGTCACCGTCCGTTGGCAACCAGCCGCCATGTTGGCAGGCTATACAAGAAAGCATCCACTATAAAATGTTATTGGAAACAGTCTTAAGGAGCTCAGAATTTATTGCCAAGGAATCAATATCTAGACCTGTGCGTGCTTTGCAGAAACTCCAGGATGGCTGCCCTGGGTTTAAATTGAGTTCTGGAGGACTGGGATTTTCATTTAAAATTCTCAAGCTCCATAACCGTTTTACCCAGATGAAAAAGTTCAAAACAGGATATAAAAATCCATGTATTGATCCTCGCTTTACCAAAAAAAAAAAGAAAGAAAGATTATAAACCAAATATATAGATTCTTTACTTTTGAATTTTAAAAGAAAGACTTTCCCCCTTACATTTTGCTTTGCTTCCTGTTCAGAAGGCCAACCTATCAAAAAGCTTCCCGTAACTTAAGAGACAAAAGCAGTGTGAATACTGATATGCAGATGCACATGGGGGGTGCACTCCCTGCGTTAACAATCCAAGAATGCCGACGCGTCCTTCCCCTCTGAGCTTGAGAAGATACACTTTTGCAGAAGCATATTTTCATAGCACAAGTCCACGTCACTTTAACTGGTTCAATGCCCAGGGCAATTCATCTTATTGTATCTGAATGAGCTATTACTGTGTACATAGATGGAATCATATAGCAGGAGCAGCATGCACATAGTGCGGTCTGTCCCATGAGACACTGATTTACGCAGAATACACCCCGCACCACGGGAGATTACGCACAGGCCGAGGGCCCACAACACCATTTAAGCAGATCAACCACTAGGTTTCTCTGTCTATAAATGTATATGGCAGACCGCTATGAATACCAGGGATTCTTTAAAAATCTAAAACCTATTCCTCTATGGGTCTTTTTATACTAAAGCTTCGGTTTTTACAAGTTTTATTTAAAATACCTTTTTCTTTTAAAAAATAAATAAATAAATAAAATGCCTTGTTACTACTAACAGAAATTTGAGTTCTCTAAATGAATGCTCAAACCGATGCCTTGAAACATCACAAGGCCTTAAGAATGAATGGACTGATAGGTGTACAACCAAGAGTTACTACCTGGCCCCAGAGTTATGACAAAGAGTTAATACCTTTAAAGAGCAGTGTCTTTTGGAATCAAAACATATAATTTGCCAGAGAAAAGCAAATATATCTTAAACATTTACCCTCACAGCAGAAATGAAATTTATTTTTCTGAACTATTCAGTTTTTGTCACCTTTGCAACTAACTCATGTAGCTTTCTAGTAATTTGCTCACCTCATGAGGGGACATTTATTGCCTCTTCACTATTAATCCTCAAATCAATAGAAGAAATCTTGATCTTGAAGGAAAATTAATAATCATATTTCTTCTAACAGATCAATTCAGTGAACAAGTGGACAAATGATCTGTGTCTCTAGAGACCAAGTGGACTATAAATGAAGAAAACAGATCTGGGCAAACATGGCAAAACTAACACCCAGTTCCAGTTTTACAATTTACACTGCAGAAGTTTACATGCACTGGGGAGAGAAGAAAGGTTAAAACAATCTGAAGTATGCTCAGACCCTTGCAATATACCCCCTCGTGACAGTGGCTGAGTTATGTGCCGTCACACGTCTTTCCACATCAAGGACTTCTGAAACAAGGGCACTAGGAACTGACAGACACATGAAGGTAAAAAATTAAAAAGGGAAAGACTGCCACCCGTCTGTTTTGCCAATAAAAAAAAAAAAAAAAAGCCAGTTCAGCTTCTGCTGAACACTCAGTTCTGCCTCTACGCGGGAAACGCTGGGCTTCACTTCACAGGTGTTTCATTCAGCGTGCCACCTGGCAGTGACGTCCCAAACACACATAACTAAGCAAAACCGCCCAGTCCGGGAAGCTCGCATGTGCTTCACCGGGTCATCAAAGTTAGCCTTTGCTCTGGTCGCCACAGGGGGAAAAGTCAGAAAATAGTCTGTCTTAGTCAGGAAAAGCGAGTGCAGCCTGCAGGAAGCAATTTGAAGGAGCTCAGGGCCCTGTCAGCAGTGAACACTGTGCTTGGGTAGCTCGCATTCCTAAACAGAAATCAGAAAATTGGGTGTAGCCTTTGCCATTTCATTCACTCCTTAAAAATTACCCTTTGCCTTCCCGGAGAGCGAACTGCCCAGCTCCACAGACACACCCCCCTTCGCGAGAAGCAGCTGCACTCACCAAACAGTGACAGGACCCCACAGACAGTCCAGACAATCAGAGACATGCCCACGCTGCCCGTGTTCTGGAGCACGCCCTTGGGAGAGATGAAGATTCCCGATCCAATGATGGTGCCAATGATGATGGAGATGCCCCTCAGCAAGGTGATTTTCTTCTTCAGCACCACTGTCTCCTGCCCGGGGGGCTCCTGGCCTCCCGGGGGAGGCAGCCTCCCGTGAACATTCCCCTGCAGGTAACCTCCACTGGAGATGGTGGACACGACAGGCTTTCTGACCATTGTAGTGACACACGGTGGGGAAAATGAAACAGGGGGGGAAAAAAAGGAAAAAAAACTAAAACTTTCAACTTTGGTGTCTCTTGATATGCCTGGCCAGTCTCCTCCTCTTTGCTCTCTGATTGTCTCTCAGTGCTACTGTGTTCACAGGTCAAAACTCAGAGGTGTATTTTCTCCTTCACGGCTATCTGATGACTCCTCAGAAACACCTGTGTGCTCCTGGGGCTGCGTCTCCTCCACCTCCTCCGGCTACCTCGGTGCTGTGGGCGCCGCGGCCGCCCTATCATCACAAACCAGATCGGCTTCCTCATGGGCTGGTATTTAAGCTCCTGCCTGTCACACCAACTTACTCCGGTTAAATGATGATGCAAATTCTCCAGGTTTGCATCAGCCACATGAGAAGGCTCCAGCATGACTCAGCTCTTTTTTTTCCCTTCTTCTTCTTCTTTTTTTTTTTTTTAACAGTAGCAGCATGTTGCTCAACTGACCTAAGCTTTTGAGAGAACAAAGCATGCCCTTAAAAGGGATCTTAACCAATCCAGAAGTAGTAAACTCAGAACAGACCTTCCCAGAGATTTAAAGCAACTCCTAGCGAAGGACAAAAACTTTTGACCCAAGAAAGAAAATGAAAAATGAAACAGGAAATGATCCGAGCATCGTAGAGTTCCTTTTTTCTTTTACACGCAACTATTTTGATAATAGAATGCAAACCCAAACTGCAATGTTTATAACAACAAAATCTGGGTTTATAATATGTTTCCTGCTTTTTTTTTTAATGTTTTGGGGTTTCCTAGCAACACAGTCAAATCTAATATTTACAGAGCTAGAATGATTCTCTATAGCTGCCGTCACACACATAACAACTGTGAGCTTAACTCAACATTAAAAGATAAAAAATTTTTCTTACTGCCAACAATAAACCAGTATTTAAAAATCGCCGTCTGAGTGTGACAAGTTTTCAAATCACAATGATTCTACAAAATGCTTGTCTGATTCTCATTAGCACTAGGTGATCTCCTAAACTAAGTAAAAGATACATATTCCTCATTTGCATGTTAACTCACTGAATTACTAAAAAACTAATTTAAAAATGAAACAATAATTGCAATGACATAAAAACATGCATATAGCAAAAGCTTGAAAAGAAAGGCAGAATAATTGTTTGGAATGTAATGATACCGTGCATGACTTTTTTTTCTCTAAAGTGTATGAACTATTCTTATATTATGATTATAAATTTTTAATGAACTAGAAGCATAAGCTAAGGCTAAATTGTTTACTTTGAAACAGTGAGAAAGGCAAAACATTTTTAAACCCTACTAACTTTCTTAAGTGTCCACAAAACAAATACCAAAAGAAAAGAAATCCTAGATATCACACTTGGCTGTGGTTTAGAGGTTTTGGATTCAGCGAGAATTGGATGTTATCATCACCCTGAAGCTACCTGTACACATGCTATTGAATATACTTCTGAATGTCTGAACAAAAACAGCAAACAAAAGCCATGCGTGAGAAGCCGGGATTCGGAGAGGT
Source organism: Mormoops blainvillei (assembly GCA_004026545.1). Classification (NCBI taxonomy): domain Eukaryota; kingdom Metazoa; phylum Chordata; class Mammalia; order Chiroptera; family Mormoopidae; genus Mormoops; species Mormoops blainvillei. The sequence goes on along the minus strand of PVJD01004609.1, from coordinate 36,322 downwards.
TCAGGATGACACAGGAAAGAAAAAGCCACTGGGAAAGGAGCGTGGAGAAGGTCAGAACTATTTTGTGATATTGGCCCCTGAAAAGATTATACCACCTCCATACTTTACCACCGAAATAAGTGAGGCTGCATTATTTCCTTTTTGTATTGTCTCCCTGACCCTACGTAATTTGCTTTGGGTAGGCCAAGTCCGCGTCCTTCTACAACCAAATAATACTTTTACCCAGCTGTTATGTCTTTTAAAAAACAAAAATATATTGTTTTTCTCACTCAGTCTTGTTGGAAGTTTCTAAAAAAGAAAACTAAAGAAAGATACTTCTATTTCTCTTCTCTCCCCTCCAAGTCCTTCCACTCACGGAACTCTCCTGATGAGTGAACATAGTGGAGAGAGGAGAGGTCTTTGTCTCCCCAAAGGGGGAGTGTGTTAGCTCTGAAGAAGTAAGAGTCGAAAGCAGATTATTCAGCATCCCAGGGAATCGCATTCCTTCTCTAGCTAGCACAGCCACACTGCAAGTTTACATTTTGTGCTAAATGACTGAACTTATAAATTGAGACCAAGACCTCACTCAGACAGGAAGTTAGATAAATTCTAAAAAAGGAAAAAAAAAAACTGTTCTTTCAATATCAATAACATTTTCCTCCTTTACACTATTCTTAAAAAACTAATGACGAAAAATCACTGAAGTTAGATTAATGGCCAAAAGAATTGTACCATAAGTCAGAGTCACACTCCAAAATTTTGCAAAGCTGCATATAGTTTCAAGACACGATTACCCCTCGTCTAATTACCGAGAAATGGGCAGCAAATGCAGGTTACAAAGAAAATCCTGAATTATTTTCAGTGTTAACAAATCCTTACAATCAATAGTTCTAAACATATAAACTAAGAATTTGGATGGTCTTTAGCTATGTGTGTATCATAAAAATGAGTTCCATACAAATGCATTTCTATTCCTCCTCCTGCTTTAAGCCTTATTTTAAACACTCCTGTCAAATTAGGAGACTATTCTACTGCTATTTACAAATATTTGTTTAGTGCTCACTGTGCACAAGGAATAACCCCAGCTCCTTAAATGTATCTCATGGAAGAAACAGACGTGATATACTATGGAAGCTTCCCCTCTGTGGTAAATTATTTCTGCCCCATCATTATAAACATGGGCATATTAGAACCTGACCAAAAATAATCACCCTCCTGGCTGCAAGGCATAGGAATGTGACTTGAGCTGCGACACTTCTAAGCAGAATTAGATCTCTCTTTTCTCATCTGTTGGAAGTTTTTGAGATGTGACTCCAGAACAACTGGGGGCCTTGTCCCCTGTAATGTTGAAAAACGCTAATGGCTCACCATTATGTTTCTACAGACGGTGCTGATCTAGAAGAAAATAGGATATATTCCTCAACTTGGCGAAGGCAGGGATTTCTTAAAAGGGACAAAAATCACTAACCATAAACAAGGATACATTAGAATATATTAAAATTAAAAATTTCCACTCATCAAAAGACATGATTAAGAAACTGTCAAAGTGAATCACGAGATGGGAGAAGGCATTTATCTGCAGCTAGCAAAGGTCTCACATCCAGAATAAATGAATTCCTACAAATCAAGAGGAAAAAGACAGCACAATAAAACACAGGCAATCGACTTTAACAGATACTTTGATAAAATGGCCAAGACATTTGTAAAAACAACTGCTCAACAGTATTAGTCACGAGGGCAATTAAAACCAAAACCAGCATGCAATATCAATCCCCATCAAAACAGTGGGTCACTTGAGAAAGACTGACAAGGCCAGGAGTGACACAAATGGGGGGCAGCGAGAACTCATATTCTGCTGTTGGGAGTGTTAGTTGTTGCATCTTTATGCAAAGTTGTTTAGTAATATCTACTGGGTGAAACATACACGTACCCTTTGACCAATAAATCCCATGCCTAGGAAATGCCCAGTAGAAGTGCGGGACATTCGCGTACCAAAAGATGTGCATGAGAATATTAATACTGGGCATTATTTATAATAGCCAATACTGAAAATAATGCAAATGTCCATAAACAGTAGAGTGAATACATGTACCATTGGCCTAAATAATAAAGAGCAAATTTTAAAAAAACATTAAAGAAAGTATAAAAGTAAATTTTATGTCATCAGATAATGCAATACTTCTCCAACAAAACATATATCTACACGGCTTGCTTCCTTACCTAATAAGTTCTCTGCTGTAATATCGCCTAATAATAATGGTGTTCTTTGACTACCAGATATAAAATACTAATCCCCATAGTAAATGCTTGACATTCTCTACATTATTACCCTGTTTTATTTTTCATCACAGCAATTATTACCACTGCTGAGATGGGAGTATGGACTTTATTGTACTCACTCTTCTATCCCCAAGACCCGGTACCTAGCACATAGTATTCCCTCAGTAACATTTGTAGAGTAATAAAAATACAAAAAACGACTAAGGGAAGTATTTAGAAATTTACCAGAACAAAAATTCTTCTGTTCATTAAAATCACCGTAACTATAGAAATAGGCTGTACCTGAAAGATATTTATATTTCTCATAAGAGAAAGCCTTAAAGTCCTGAATATATAAAGATATATGTGTAGATCTATAAGAAAATTAATTTAAGACAGAAAGGATTTAATCAGGCTATTCACAGAAAAGAAAACTACACTGGCAGAAAACATGAAAACGTGCACCTCACTAAGGTATACCAACGCTTTCTTGACAAATGGCAATAATAGTTTTGATTGAAAGACCGGCACCGCTTGGGAAAATCAAATGAGGTTACCTACTTAAAGCATGGAGGCATGGAGGAAGAAGCGAGCGCTTTCAGGATATACCCCAGAGGTCTCAGTTACATTCTTTAGCACAGACGGAGGTTCAAGTTCACCAGTCGCAAACTATAACGCATAAATGAGATGATTAAGGTCCCCCTGGCTTTCTGTTAGTATGACATATGCTCTCTAGATCTAGCCTGACATAAATAAATCTAGAGAAATTCAGCATGTCAGCTAATCTGGGTAAGTGCCAGGATCACCTCATCTGGGCCAAGTTTATCTATCAGTGTCAGAAGTGTACAATCTGCAATTTGATTAAAAATTACCGTACCTGATGCCTAGACATGAACAAACCTTCTCATCCAGTGACCCCCAGGCTAACATTGTCTCATCAAAACAGAATCAGAAGAAAAACAAGGCTCTTCTTAAATACATATGAAACAGTTACCACAGCTGACCACACATTAGGCCTCAGAACAAACCTTCCAACTTTTCAGAGAAAAGGTATACAAATCACGTTCTCTGCAACACAACTAACTTAAAATTTGGAAACAGAAAACTTGAAATCCCCACTAGGAACTCACTGGTCAAAAAAAAAAAAAAATTTAAAAATTCTTACAGATAAATAAAAATGAAAATAATGTATCTAAATTTATGGAGAGTGGTTAAGGCCTTGCTAAGAGTAGAATGTACAGCCTCCAATGGTCACGTTAGAAAAGATGAAAGAATAAAAATTAAAGAGTAAATGTCCAAAGTAGGTTTATAAAAAAAAAAAGCTCTGGAACATATACACAATGGGATACTACTTGGTCATAAAAAAGAATGAAATCTTACCATTTGTGACAGCATGGATGGGCCTAGGAATTATTATGCTAAGTAAAGTAAATCTATCAGAGAAAGACAAATACCAGATGATTTCACTTATATGTGGAACCTAAATAACAATACAAATGAACAAACAAAACAGAAACGGACTCTCAGACGCAGAGAACAAAGTGATGGTGGCAGGAGAGGAGAGGGATTGGGGGACTGGGTGATGCAGGTGAAGTGATTACGAAGTACAGATCACCAGTTACAAAAGAGTCACAGGGATGTGACGCACAGTGCAGGGACTATGGTCGGTAACATTGTGAAAACTCTGTGTGGTACCTGGGGGGTACTGGGAGTGCCAGGGGGGTGCGCTTTGTAAAGTTTGCAACAGTCTAACTACTAAGCTGCACACCCGATATTAATATAAAATAATACTGAATGTAAACTGTATTTGAAAAATAAAAGAGTAAATGTCCAATGTAAAAATTTAGAAACAAACCATAAACCCAAAGAAAGTAAAGAAAAATAGATCATTAAAAGAATTAAATAGAAGCCAAAGATGAAATAAAGATGTTCAATAAACTCCAAGTCAGATCTTTCCATGAAGGCTGACAACACAAAAGCAAACCTCAGGTAATATTGATGGGTAACGAGAGACAGAGGATGCACAGATAATATTATACATGATAAAGGAGACATAAACTAATGACGCACCTGAAATTAAAAAGACAATAAGTGAATATTATCAACAACTTTATTCGAATTTAGTTGAAAACCTAGGAGAAATGGACAGAGCCTTACAGACAGTTCACTGAATAAAAGTAACCTGTGAAGACATAGGATACCTGAATGACACTAGAACTGTGACAGAAACGGAACAGTTATAAAATTTTAACAGTCAGATCCAGGTATTTTACAGGTGAATCTCACAAACACTTTCAAAGATTAGTACAGCTGGAACTTTGCACACCCTACGACCCACTGACTCTACTCACGACAGTTTGCTAAGAGAAAGCCTTACCCATGAGCACCATGAGAGGTCTACAGGGACAACCAGAGAGCCACTGGAGGACATTAAATAAACTGGGTTTCATTCACACAGCTGAGTATGAAAACGAAGAAGCTAGAGCTGCATGCAACAGCAGCATGACTCGTACATGATATGCTGAGTAAAACATGCTCAAAAGCTTTTTAATGTGATAGTGTCTTCGTGAAGTTCAAAAACAAGCAAAAGCAATAACACTCTAAATTTCTAAAAGGCAAGGAAATGATAAACGCTCTAAAATTCAGGGTTATAGGATCAATGCGAGAGAGAGTTTGAGGGTTCATGGGTGGCCAGAACATTATTTATAAACAAACAGGTTGTTTTTTTTTAAATGACCACCCATGGACTAATAATAATTTTGTGTCATGAACCTAGCAATACAATAAATGTAATTCTTTATGCCCGAGATCTTAAAGGAAATAAAAAGAATAGTATCTTTGGTCTCATAGTAACAAAACCTAACCAGCTCTTTTACACGGGGTAATAAAAGAGAAGTGAATGTTTCAGCCCTCTCAAGTTGACAAACATTTAAGATGGATAACATGCGCAGGCTGGTAAGGATATGGGGAAAGAAGAGACCTAAACACTGATCTGAGAGTGCAATGTATACAACAACTTCAGAGAGCAATTTAGAAGTATCTAGAAAAGTTAAAGTTGAACTTGCCCTATCAGTTACAAAGTTCACTTCCAGAAGCCTACCTTCAAGGGATCCCCATACCACTGCCCAAAGGGACAAGTGCATACGAGGGTCTTTCATTGCACTGATGTGCATGATAGGAGAAATGTGTGGACGTCCTAACTACTCATATTAGGGGGACAAATAAACTTTAGTTCATTCCCATAAACTGCGATACAACTGGTAAAACGTGTGAACTAAATTCACGTGTATTAGCATCCTAAAAATATAAGCTTAAATAGTAAAAAGCAAGTTGCCATAGGATAGGCACAATATGATGCTGTTTACATAAAGTTTAAAAGTACCCAGTACAATTTTGCATATTGTTTATGACTCCATTCCATATGGAGCAAAAGAGTAAAAATACACATGACGATACAACCGACTCCAGAGAGCAGTTACCTTTGAGGAGGCAGGAGGAGGAAGACTGATGGGGATGAGTCTTTGCTGGGTTCTTTAATGCTTGCTTGCTTGCTTTCAAATACAAAAAAGGTGTGAGATCAAGAAAACATGGCAAAATAACATCCGTGAAGTTTAAATTCTGCACCTTGTGCTTGTTATATTATTTAATTTTCTGTAGGTTTGAATAATTTTATCAATAAAATTTAACTGAACTACAGGACAAAGTAATCTGACATGTCAACCTCTACGCCAAGCCCCAGCGGTCCCTCCCCTTCCAGTAAGGATTCACAGCACGCCCCAGGAAGGAGCTCCGTGGCATCCTTTTCATCATAAGATGTGTCCAGCCTTGTCTGCAATCATTTTACTCAACTAAGCCTAAATTGGGACATGAAAGAGATTTGGAGAGTACTTAACCTCCTGTAATATAAATTTTTATTAATCATCAGGGAACGCCTGAAAGTACTCTTGTGTAACAGATGGTTGAGGTTATATTAAACCTAAATAAACTAAAGTCATTCATAAATGAGCAATTTCAAAACACCTAGAGTACAGTAATTAAATTCTTTAATTTTTTATACCACCATTTTTTTCGAAACTGTGTAAACTCCAGAAAAAAAAATTGAGAAGCAACGAAGGAAAATTATGTTGTAAATATAAATATGGCTCCTATGTACAACTGAAGTGCCATAATTCTTGTGGTATTTTCATTTCAAAAATTCAGGCTCTAAAAGAATCATGTACCTTGATTTCAAGCATGTATTGAGTCATTGCCATTTAACTACAGGCAAGTCTCAACTTGGATTTCCACTGCTCATGCTTTTAGGAAGCAGGAAATCTTAAAATCTCTGAAAAGGATGCCCTTCATCCCTACCGACAGCACATCTACAACATGATTTATGTCAACGTTCACCAGACTAAGTTGTTAGAGGCACTGCACTTCACACTTCGTGCAGGGGAAGTGCTTATTAAAGGAACTTGCCAGCGGGTGGCTGCGAATACTTTAAAGCATGACTGAAAGTAGGGGCGGGTGGAGTCTTTGTCTCTAACATAAACACGCTCATGCATTTTCTCGATTTAAAAAATAATAAACTGTGGACTCAAACCTAGTTCATTCAGTCATGAGTCAGGTGAAAATCTCCGTGTAAGATTCAGGGCCAGAACACACGAAAACAATTTCTATGAAATGGCTGACTCCCTACGGCAGGTATCATCACCAAGAACTATAAATGAATTATAAAGTTAAAAAAAGAAGTATAAAATGTGGCTAAAATTGGAATAACGTTCAAACCCACAGAGCCTGGGCAGTGGTTAAGGAGAAAGCAGAAGAAAGGCAAAGGGGGCAGCTGAGAGCTGGCGGGGTCCCAGCTCGCCAAGAGACACTCGGTGCGAAGCTCAGCGGCACCAGCTATAAGCAACTATCACAACTGCAAGTGGGCTCTGCAGGTTTCAGGTCACGGCTGCGTGCAAAGGGGCCACAGTGACTTGTGGACTGTGCTGGTGTGATGGGCACTACGGACTCCAGAAACTAACCACGTGGGGCTGCCTTCCAAGGTGAGCCCTGCACAAAGGAGAGACCCCAGAGCAGAGTGGGAGCTGCGGAGCGAGGGGACGACAGGCGGCAGGGTGGCAGGCGGAGCACTGCTGCTCTCCAGGGAGGCCGAGGGGAAGCCTCACCTGTACGGCGGCCCTGGAGGGAGATAAAGGAGTGTGCGGGCTTCCACATAATTGCTGCTGTAGCAAGTAATCCCGGGCTTAGTGGCTTAAAGCAACACAAATTTATTATCCTACACTTCTGCAGGTCAGAAGTTCAAGATCAGCCTCACCTGGCTAAAATCAACGTGTCAGCAGGGCTGGTTCCTTCTGGAGGCTCCAGGGGACAATCTGTGCCCTTGTCTTACTCAGCTTCTGGAAGCCGCCGGCCTCCTTTGGCTCATGGCTTCTCCTCTCATTGCTCCAGCTTCTTCCTTTGGCTGCTTTATGCCTTACTCCTCTCCAGCCTCCCGTCCCCCTTATGAGATCCCTGTGGTTACATTCGGCCAAGTAGATAGTCTAGATAATCAAGGATAACTTTCCCATCTTAAAATCCTTAACCACATGTCCGAAGTTCTTTTCACAATGTAAGGTAACAAACATATTCACAAGTTTCAGAGATTAAACTGTGGACATTGTCGGGGGGTATCACTCAGCCTACCACAGTCAGCCTCTCTGTGTAAAATGCAAAGTAAGGGGTGCTTTCTACTTGCTTCGAGCTCTGATAGGTCATTAGGATCATATTTCCGCCGGGACTTAACACTATACTAGTCTCTCCAGGGTCTTGAAAAATGTTCAGAGTTTTGGAAACAGCCAATCCACTTTAGACTGACGCTACCTCACTGGAACCTAAGCAGAAAAAGCTTGAAAGGTGAGAAGAGGGTTTAGATTTAAGGCAAATATCTACTCATTTCAATCCATTTCAAAATCTGCTGTTTTCCTGGAAAGACTCACTGAGACTGCCAAATTGTGCATCAAGAAACATCAGCTGTACTGTCCATGGCCCTGGCTTAAGACTGTCAAGACATGATGAGCATACATTCGTGAATCAAAATATCCTCCCGTTGCTGAGCATTCATGTTAATTTAAGTAACATCTGATAGGATCCACAGAAAACTGCTGACCTCTGGGAGGTGAAAATATGAAAATGTTTTCATTCACTCACAGTCATTCATGCGAAAGGCAATGTTTTATTAAAAGCTCATAATTAGGCTTTGTAGTAGGGAAAAGATAGATTTTAAAGAAAAAATGTAAAAAACACACACATGTACATAGCACATAAAAGTTTAAAATCTCCTCTAATGTCTCATCTAGGAAGGAGGGTCTCTTAGAGTCTAGACTCTAGAATCTGGAAATAGATCCTCTCAAGGTGGATCCTAGTTACTTCAGCTCTGTAAGCGCAGTACCTTCTCTTACATCAGGGGTCATACCCATACGCGCACTACCGCCCGTGTCATTATAGTTGGGAGGACTGAATGAGATTATATGGTTTTAAATCTACTCCGGGTTGAGCCATAGGATGAAGCTTTCAGTAAATATTTGCTACCACTCTTATCATTCATTCTTCCACTTCATATTTTAAGATTTTAAATGAATCCTCTTCCCTGTCACCTTCGCAGGTTACTGAGAACTTGCAACACAAGGAGCCAGAGCGATGGTCCCTCTACAACGTGAAGTCCCATCAGCTCTCTCCTCTGGTTCCTGCCTCTTGCTAAGTGAAAGCAGAAGCCCTTACCATGTCTCTGACAGGCCCCCCTCACCCACCCCACTCCCACATTCCTCTCTGCTCTTCTCCGAGAATGCCAGTTCCTTCCTGCCGGGCATCTGTCTTGCCCTTTTCTCAGCCTGGAACATTGTAGCCCCGGGAGTCTGCTGGTTCCCCCCCTCTTTCCAATCTTGAGCCAGGAGGCCTTCTCTGACCACACTGGGAAAAACGGATGTTTGCCCAAACAGCATTCCCAATGAGTGTCTGCTTGACTTTTCACCAAAGCACCTACTTTCCGTTATATGTTACAAATGACCTGTTTATCTTATCTATTGTCTGTCTTCTCCACCCATGTATAAACTCTAAGAAATCAGAAAATGTGGTCTCTTATGTTCCTTTGTTCCATCCCCTTTTTTTGGAACAAGGACACAGGAGTATAAGACTCTCAGGTGCCCTTACTGAAATGGATGTTTCCATTTCCATCTTATCGAGGGAGAGCCAGTCCAGGGCCCTGGTCTTGGCTACAACGTCTCCTGCCATCATTTGAACACCATGCTCCTCTCTACTAGGCTTCATTGTCAGAAACAGGGAGTTTATGGGGCCTCCCTTCCAAAAATTTTCACACATGCCTACATTACATACTCTCACAGAGCAAGACCAAATGTGACGGGCATATCTTCTATAATCGGCAAAGCTCCAAGTTTCTTATTGTGATTTGATAAACATTTTCCCTCCCTGTAATAGTCATTCTTGCTCTGGATGTTTTATTCTCCTAACCACACAGTCTCCCACTTAATGATTGTAATACCCTATGGGGCATACACGGCAATCCCGGTATCACAGGAGGCAGGACGGTCTCAGAGAGGGACCTGACCCGTGGCAAGTCCCATCAGGAGCGATATGAACTTAGAGACAGCTCCCTCCAAAGTCTGCATTCTCTGAACTCTGCTGTGTTGCTTCTTCAACTCTGCAAGATCTGACATCATTTCCAAAGAGCCTTGAAGTCTAAAACCATATACTTCTCTTGAGTCCCAGTAGAAACATTGAAAAAGTTGACTAAGTAACAGAGTCAACAACTGGTAGTAAGCCACTTTCAAAAGAATACAGACAAAACTGAAAACAGAAGGGAGGGAAAAAAAAACACTTGAGTCAACACAGCTTCTCTGTACTAAGAAAGAAATTAAAATAAAAATGAAGAAAACAATTCATGTGTGGGGGGAGGAGGGGAAGGTCTTCTGGGTGAGTCATTTCAGGCCGCATATAATAATGCTCCCAGACTTAGAGCTGAATTGGCCTCAATGGATTCTTGAGGGGCTCATTTTCTTGAAAATTCAATGTGCATATTGCCTCTTCCTAAAGGAAAAAATGCTTAATCTGAAAGACAGGAGCTCAGCCAGGGAGGTTAACAGCTTCTAGGAGCACAGACTAAATATTAGTCTTGCATTTTTATTGAGATCATTATTTTAACCTCACAGATATTTTTCAAAATCTATTTCTACCTCTTCCCTTTCTGAAAAGCATCACAGCTCAACTTCTCCACTTTCACAATATGCTCTTCAGTTTAGCATGCTATCTTTAACAATAATGTCTAAAAAGTTGCAATCCTAACCATAACAGAAAAATCCCATCAGGTTGAGTCGAATGTATGGTATAAATAACTTCCAACAATCTCCAAGGATATTTAGTAGCTGAGGAGTCATGTCGTTCAAATATATGTGTATCTTCCCTAAGGTTCGTCCGAATGCAGGCTTCTCGAGGACACTAATCATGTACCTAATTGGCAGATCACTTGATCATGTACTTCATATTGCACTCGTTGCTTAACAATATTTAAAAAGTAGAAAAAGAAACAAAGGTTTTAAGGTATCACTTATACTTCAGTCAAACACTACAAAATCTCAGATGAAGGACAATTCTAGTTTCTTGTTATCAAGGGTGAATATTCAAAAGGCATTGGCCTTTTGCCCTTCTCCTCATATGCGAGTGATAGGTACCCCATCTATGCAGGTTACGGCAGAATCAGTACACCGATCTCTCTATCTTACCCAACTCTAATTGTTCCATGTCACAGACCAGGTAGAAGTGGAGGCGAGTTTCATCTTCGGCTAAAGTCATTCACTTCCAGGCCCCTAGAATCAGTGCCTGTTCCGACGTGTCAGAGAACCTTGTCCCCAACTATTTCTGCGAAATTGTTACCAAGGATGAGATTTTTGGGGAGCCCTTGGCACAGGGAGAAAAGGTATTCAAAAATACTGGGTAAGAAGGGTGGAAATTCTTAAAGGATCCACTAAATTCATCAGTATCTGAAATTTCATGACAACCAATGGATTTTATTACATTTATTTTGAACAAAACCAGGTGGCCAAAAACAAAAACGTGTTCATTAAAAACCCATTCTCGAGGCATATCTGTGTGCACTAAAAATACACACCTCCCAAAAGACACTAAACAAATAAAAATAACAGGTGACCTACAGAAGAGGAGCAACACAACATTGACAAGACCATTTATTCTGATCTTGAGATTCTATAATGAGGCTGGAATTCACAATGACTCCATCTATAACTGATCATTTACTTTCTTGACAATGGCGATGTCGTTACTAACAATAACTTAACTAAATCTTGATTGAGTTCATGTTCATTTTAATTTGAAGGCCATCTCATTAAGATGATCCTAATTCCTAACTTTTTGGAGAGTTTGCTACGCTCACTTAAGTGCTTGACATTTATTTGTCCATTTAATCCTCACAACAAGGGCATCAGAACTTACCTCAAGGGGTTATCCTGAGGTCTAATCAATTAATACATACAAAATGTTTAATTCCTGGTTCATAACAAGAATTTGAAAAGAGCTAGCCATTTGGTAAATAGACTTATTACTCACATTTTATGGTTAGAGAGAGCTCTTAAATTATAGCCCTTCCCGAGCCCACGTTCTTGTCCACAGTTTTATGTTTAGTATGAACTGTATGAACTCCTAAAGCATGTGCATAAGAGACAAAACACATCTCTTCAATGTTCCTCTTCCCATGCAGTTCCACTCCCTTGATCTCATTTCACACTAATCTCCACCTCACACCCTCACTGATAGTTATGTTTCCTTGCTTCACAGTGTCCTTTGGGCCCCAGCCCAAGCTCCTTCTTACTTCTGGGACTTCCAGGAAAGCACATTGCATCTTACGTCTGGTCCTTTCTCTCAAGTTCTGCCTATTTTCTGAAGCTTTCAAGGGTTCGCTCCATCTCTTTTCAATCTCGAACCTCCCTATATGATCCCTGTCCTCTTAATATTCTTCATTATTTTTCTTTGCACTGAGAAATTTGCTTAGTAACTCATCTCTTATTCTTTCTTTTTTTAGTCTTTTTAAAGATTTTTTTAAGAGAGGGGGAGGGACGGAGAACAGAGGGTGAGAAACATCAACATGTGGTTGCCTCTTGTGCACCCCCCAACTGGAGACCCAACTGGCAGCTGAGGCAGGTTCTCTGACTGGGAATTGAACTGGCAGCCCTTTGGTTTGCAGGCCAGCACTCAATCCACTGAGCCCACCAGCCGAAGTCCATCTCTTATTTTATTGGATTCTTAGGGCGCAGCCACTTTACCTGAAGTCTCCGTTGTTCTCTACGATGCCCCGATTTATTATAAACTGTCGGCTTGCCAGGACGCCTGCACCAAGAAACTGCATCTTTGGCCAACAGTCTCCAAAGAATGATACAATTAATTTAAAATTTTTATTTCAATATTCAAATTCCTAAATATCACAAATATTGCACAATCGTGATTTTCAGTCCCAAGAGTCAAACTCCTTCTTTTCTCTCCACTTAACAGGTCTGAATTTCAAAAGCAAAAGCATACCTTCTATCCATTAGTAAGTTGTATGCTGTGTGTCTAATAACTAAAGTAGAGTATCCAATTATACAAGGAGTGCACAGTGTTCAAATAATAAATCACTGTGGTATTTAGAAAGTATTGTGCCATGAATCAAATCCTTTATGAGTATCATAAGATATTTTACTTATGTTACATCAGAGTGACTGTGAAATATTACACACATTTTCATTATGAAGTTATGTAAAAATACCCTTTACTATATTTACACTGGCTGTATGTTACTATGAAAGTCATTTATCCTAGAAAGGTTTCTGTGCTACAGACTGAGTGTGACAGATGAGGGATAGGCCTCGTTGCCCACTCTACACCAAGTACTGATGAGACATTAGGCGAATGATCTCCATCTCAGTTTTCTCATCTACAGAATGGGTGGGTTGATGTAAGCCTGACTTGTTTCTAAATTCTGTCAAAAATCCCAATATATTCCATATTATTTTCAGAAGATTGGTGAAATGTTATTCATAAGAATATTTTAATTTATTCAGTATATTGTGTAATATATTTGGTGTTCATATTTCAGAATTGGAAATTAATGGTACAGAGCTACCCTCCTGATAAAATTAAATTATACCTTATGCTACTCTAAGCAGTTTTGTAACTTATCCTACTTAGGATGTTTCTATATAATAAATATTTCCTTGATCTTTATAGAAAAAAATTCATCTTTATATTAAGAAAACTTTAGGGAAAACTGATAATACACAAATGTTGCACATAAGTTTTCAAGTGGATATTTTTCAAAAATTAACTATTTCTTTAAATTAATTACAAAAATTAAACATATTTCAGAGAGGCAGGAGTGTTTTGTTCCCTTACTAGGAGACGAGATTTCCTGCCAAATTCTCTCTCTCCTTCATCTCTGTGCCTCTGTTTTCTACTCTCCATTTAGAAATGCCATGTGAACAGGAGACATATCAGAAAGCAAACACAAATAACAAATATATCACAATAAATCACACCCATTTTCCAAGCACGGAATTTGGCCCAGTTTTTATGAAGGGAATGTTTCTTTGTAATGATCTCTGCTCATAGCAACTCTGCTTATCAATGGTTTTACAAAACATGCTCAAACAGGAGAGACATTCAACACTGAAGGCCAGGATGCCAGGGGGGAATAATGACTTATTACTAAAAACTCATTTCGGATAATAGCGGAGATTTATTCAACCAGATGCTCCTGGGTTCTGCTGCCTGACAGCCGTGCAAGACTGCAGACGTGGTATCTATCTGTCGCCTCCGCCGTGGCTGCAGAAACAAGAGCTTTTCAACACATTTTTTTTTTCCTCCAGATAGATTTTTTTGCAATGAAAGGGGAAATATCAGGGAGAGTGGAAATCAAATTATTTTTTGCTCTTCCCATCTAACCACTTTCAAACAGATTCAGAGGTTGTTTTGCTAAGGAATTTGCTGGCAACACACAAATAACTTCATTTTCAAAGTAAAGCGAACAAGGATGGTATGACTATACTCACGCGGGCTACCTTTCTGGATTTGTCCTGTTTTTTTTCTCATTGCTGAGATTTTGCTTGATGTAAGTTTGATGATTCCTGTTTAGGATACTTATTGTTTGGGAGGAAAATGTGATTTGAAAAGGAAAGTCCGAATAAGGATTCAACTGATGGCACTATCAGGAAGAAACCTTTATTCGGCTTCATTTGGCTGCTTTTCATTTTGGGTATTGATCTCTACTGTTTACTCACAGGCTAGAAAGTCTAAGTCTAGAAAGAAAATGACACGATTACTTCACCTGCCCCTCTCCCCATCTTAAAGGCAAGAATTTTTTTTGTTTGCTTTATTAATGAAATGCAAAATTCATTGCTGCACTGCAGTAATCCAATATTTCCAACTTTGGATTATTTTTATTCTATCTCTTATATTGCTATTTACTCCAACGAACATTCTTTTCAGCAAAGTGAAACTTAAAAGTGCATAGCAATTGGAAACTTTATTTCTGAATATATTTGAGAGTAACACTGTCCAACTTCGAAGCCCTAGACTTAGGAACATATGTGCCTGTTTTTGTAGTTACCCAGTGAGTGACCTTAGCAAAGGCCACACCTCATCAAACTGATGGTGTCATGTGCTGTTCAGTGTCAGGCCTGCTGAATCAATTAGAAAAGACGTAAACTGAAATATGGGCTGCGTCTGGTGAGAATGAAAACTCAGATGTTCGGTCTGTTTTTAACTGTGATATGTGCCCTTGATCTTCAGCAACTTTGAGTGTTATGTTTTTTATGGCTTAAAAAGTATTTACAGGTGTGAGACCACAATTCTTTAGGCAAAGGGGCTATTTCTTCAAATGATTTAATAAATAAAATACTTGGTTTATTGACTACATCTTATTGTTACTCCTGGGATATCACATGACGAAGTAGCAAAATAAAAGTCTAGTTTTCTATGGTCCAATGTTTAAAACTATCTATGTATATATATTATTTATCTATATATCCACCCACATTTGAATGTATGTTAATTATAAGTCACACAACTTAAAATTAATACATTGTAATTTTAAGCTTTTATTCAAAGTCTGTAAACTAAACACAAAGTTTGCCAATGTGTCCCCTTGCAAACCACAAAGAGGTACACGTAACAATCAGAAATGGGGAAGGGTTTTTTGTCTCCATTTTTTCTGATATTAATTCTCTGAGACTCATTTCGAATAACAGAGTGAATTTTTGAAGAGAAAGGGGAACCATGAACTACCAACTTCCGTGACCATTACTTCCATTGTATGGGAAAAAACTTTCAATAGGAATTTATGGGGAAAATGTTTTCGTCAATGCAACAGACAGGCAGAGGAGAATGGGGGGAAGAGAGGTAAAACATAAGCTAACATTGATCACTTAAACCTTTATTTTGCATTTTATTCTACTGAATTTATTCAAGGCTATTCATAAATATACATTTATTGGTCTTCTTAATTATTTTCCCACTAATAACTGTCTTCAGAAATACTGTTTGCTAAAATCTGCATTGCTCCAGAGCAAACTTTTTTGGTTTTTTTTGAAAACTACATTTAATTTAATGGGGATAATTAGAACCATGAGGCTTCCAAGAAAATTTTAGAAAAGCCATTTAAATCTTTGTAAATTTTTAAAATAAGAACTACTGCTATGCAAAGATTATTGGGTCAATATTTATGTTTAAACACAGAGAAATCGAATTACAAAATACAAACATAATTATAATAGGTTACAGCATTTTACATTTTTCTAAAATATTTTAATGTACTCCACTTTACTGATGGTCACAACAATCCTGTATCTCGGGTAAATCAGTTATTATTGTACACTCTCAGCATCCCCTGTACCCCAACCTCCCTCCTTGCTTTCAGCCTGCGTTGCCTTTTGCACTTTTCTATGACAGCAAAAGGAAAGAACCTGAGTTTAACCCGGAGGGGAGTCATGAAGAATTCATTTTACGTACATATGTGTCCTAAATCACAGTGGAAACATTAGCAATCTAACCTCGATCCCTATTTAAATACCTGAACTCTAGTATGTCCAGTTGTGGGGGAAGACCATTCACTCACGGTAGGGACATGATATCATTTTGTTAAAATGCCTGAAGAAACTAAGAGTACGCTATGTGGACATCATATATGCTGTACACACCTGTATATATGTAGATATGTACCATATTTTGCCGTATATAATGAACACTTTTTGCCCACATTTTTGAGGGAAGAATAAGGATGTTCATTGTACATGGCTAATACTAACTTCATATCTATATAAATGTTTTTAATTCTTTTATTTATGTTTATACATTACAAGTGTAACTCTAGAAAGCAATAATGATATCTGTATGCAAAATCATACACCAGAATACAATAATCAGTTTTGCTTCGAAATATAAATAAATAAATAATTGAATTAAAAAATTAAAACCAAAGATTTTTTTCCTGAAAGCTTAGGCCAAAAATGTTGGTGCGTATCATACACAGCAAAATACGGTATTTGCTTTTAAATCGCAAATTTCAAAGTGCAAATTAAACAGCAGCAGAATTCAGTGTGATGAAGAGCATTTATTTCCAGACTCCGTGAGATATCCTTTTGACTTTGGTATTTTATTCATAATTTGGCAGGCAGAAGACACAAGAATTTTCATCTGAGGTTTCTCAGATACAGCCTCACTTAAAATGACAAACGTTATCAACTCATTCAAGCACCTGGACGATAAACTTGTCAGTGGCCCAAAAGTAATTTCAGAATTTAATTTTTTATCGAGATAACTAAAAATGAAATAAATCTAAAGATGTTCAATATATGAACAATATCGATCACTGTTATTCTAATGGCATTACTGACGATTGTCCAGTGAGGAAAGAGACTGTCTCGGGCATCCTGTTCCAGTCATCCTGAGGTTCCCTGGCCAACGGAAGGCTGGGGCTCAAATATTTGTAGTATAGGTGTAGTATAGGTGACCTCACCCCAAGTGTCAAGTTTTACCTGTTGGTTTACCTGGGAGATAAGAGGCCTCCTCATAGAAAATGAAACTTAAAAATTTGTCTTTAAACATCTGCTAAAGCGTCTAGGACTGGGTGAGGGGGAGCAGAAGGTCCCAATATTCACAGAGGCTAAAACCCCGAGTGCGCGTACTTTATGAAGGCTGAAGGAGGTGGCACAGGAGGCTGGATTCCACAAGGGGACCGAAGCATCAGAGGGGAACCCGTCCCTATCCGACCACACAGGCAGCAGGGTGGGCCCCAGGAGGAAGGGCTTGGGAAGCCCAGATGGGTTTACCATAAAGCGAATGAAGTTTCAGCATTACGGACCATCAACGTGCGAAGGGGGTGTAAAAAAGTATTTGTATGGTTATGAATTTTTGGAAATTTAGCAAATGTAAGATATATTCTAAAGACTAACCAACTCTTTTCATCCCTGTCTCCACTCTGGAGTCAGAGTGGTTGCAGGCACGTTGGGGATCCAGAAAAGCAGAAGTTGAATCAAGGGTACATTTACGTCGAGTTTAATCAGATCTATTTCTGTGGTTCTCAGTTATTTATGTACATGGCAAGGTCACTGCCAGCTGGGAGAGGCTTCCAGGAACACGCTATGTTATGTAGACACACCCAGCTTCACGACACAAACAGACAGGTCCAGACGTCAGATCACGGTGCGAGTAAATTCTTCGGCACGTGGAGCCAGAGCATGTGGGTGGAGAAGCCGTGAGACGTGAAGTGAACAGAGTCGGAAGCTAAACTGTGGAAGCGTTTTCCAACCGTTATGTAAGCTGAACTTGTAGGCGGAGAGCTTGATGCACATTGGCACCTAGTCCAAAGGATGGACCCCTGTCAAAAACGCACTTGATACAGGCGTGTGCACAATTACACGTGCACTATGGCAACGTCCTTAAATTTTACAATCCTAAAAATGGGCATGATGGTATCAAGAGTAAAGGGTAAAAATACCAATACAAACAAATTTTAATCAACTCTTTTCGTCACAAAAGAAGGACTGAATTATCTTTCTTTACCTTATAGGAAATACTGGTCCTGTAAAATCTTTCTTACATAAAAAGCTGCTCAAAGAATATTCAGCCCACAAGTGGAAGGAAAAAGTACAGTGATATAGGGACGCCGTGATATCCTCAGCATTAGTCAACTTTTTAAAATATGCTGTGGTTTTCTAATTCTATATGAATAGCCTCTTTCATATCTAAATTTGGATGTATACTTTTGTACTGCTTTCTTAAATAGTTTCTACAAGCTAGTATAAGCTTAGGCCGTACAAAACCTGTATCTTCCCGGAGGTGGTGTATTAATAACAATTTCCTCTCATTTAACCCTGAGTCAGGAGGCTGCTGAGCACTCCTCCAATCGTCTGAGGTGGCTGCCGGCGGACCAGGTCGAGGGCTGTCCGTCCAGAGAGAGCCAATGGACACATCTGCGGCTGACCTGCACAGGGTGCTTTATGCTGCCCCGGGCAGCACACGCCCCACCCGTAGCCTTCCAGGCTCCCATGAAAGCAGGCTGCAAAATTCAAAGGGAATGCATGCGAATCGAGAGTCAGTAGCCTACGGAGAGAATGTTAGTGTGCTTGTCCCCAGCAGGTCCACTGGACGACCTGACCCCTCACCACCTTCTCCGCTAGAGACGCTGGCCTTTGTGGTCCACCTCACTGGGTTCTCCCGCCTCTTCTGCGGAGAATGGGCAGGAGACGGGAGAGAGGGAGAGCTGGTGTCAGTGAGGGTTGGCTGTACCTACTAGATGAAGGACACGACTCCTGTGGGTGACCTTTGCCACACAGCTCTGTCTCCAGGGCAGTAATTTCTGTCTTGCTAACATTTCTGTCTTAGGGGTATGACTGTGAGGGTTCAAAGCTATTAAATTCTCCTGTATCCAGCTCATACCTTTTAAAATAGTTCTTTTAAATTAATAAAGGAAATCTATTGTTTTACTTTGATCACTTTTCAACAAGTTAGCCTTTTACTTCCTCGCCCATAGGCTTTCCCAGGCGAGGTTTTAATTTTTTTTTCATTTTTCTTTTTTTGTGGTAAAATGTACAAGATTGTCTGTATTAACCTCTTTTAAATGTACACTTCAGTGGTACAAAGTGCAGTCATAATGTTGTACAACCATCACCGCCATCCCTCTCTGGATAGTTTATATTTAAAAATTATATATATATTTTGCAAAACTGAACCTCTACACCTGTTATACAGTAACGTCCCTTTTCCCCTGCCCCAAGTCCCTGACAGCCACCATTCTACTTGCTGTCTCTAAAAAGAGAACCCACAGAATGGCAGAAAGTATTTAACAATCATATGTCTGTTAAGGGATTGATATCCAGAATATACGGAGAACTACTAAAACTCACCGACAAAAACAAACACAATCTGATTTTTAAAACAGCAAAGGCTTGAACAGATGTTTCTTCAGTGAAGATCTGCAAATGGCCAACAAGCACAGGACAAGAGGTTCAACATCACTAATCGCTATGGGGGTGAAAGTCAAAGCCACAGTGAGATGCCACTTCACATTCGTTAGGGTGGCCGCCATTAAAACAAACAAACAAAAAGTAAACAGAAAATAACATGTATGGGCAAAGATGCGGAAAGACTAGAACCCTAGTTTACCGTTGGTAGGAATGTCTAATGGTACAGCCACTGTAGAAAACAGTATGGCAGGTGCTAAGAGAATAAAAATACAATTGCCATGTGCTCTACCAATTCCACTTCTATGTCTGTGCCCAAAAGAACTGAAAGCCGGGCCTCAAAGAGATATACGTGCACCCGTGTTCAAAATAGCACTGTTCCCAAGAGCTAAAACGTAGAAGCAGCCCGTGCCCATTGACGGTGAATGGATAAATAAAACATAGCGTATACACATCATGGAATATTACTCAGCCTTAAATGTTCAGTAAATAGTCTCTTTAAAAAGTGTTTCAACCTCTCCCCACGTTTTGAATGTGATATCTATTTTTTACTGCCACTCAAACGCATATATGCACCAAAACCACATGCGGGGGCTTCAGGAAACTCCTCCCAGAGATTAGATGTCAACCCAAAGGTTTTCAAATAACTTCGGACTTTTGTTGACTCAGGGAAATTGCTGATGTTCCCTCTGTGCTGTGGGGTGTGCTGCCAGAGGCAGGAGCTGAAGGGGCTCAGGGAAGGTCACCCGGGCGCACGCTCCCTGGGTCGGAGGACTGAGCACTGGGAGGGTCCCCTGCATGCGCCCCACTGTGAGGGGCCCTATTGGAGCTCCTGCCACACGGCAGCAAAGCAGAACCCTGAGAATCAGCCAAGAGGGAACTGCTTACTCTTACGTGTGCAGCTACACAAAAGACATTTTTCTCTTTCCTGTCCCCTTTTCTAAGTTCCAACACCCTAAAGAATCCAAAGGCCATAAGTGTGGGGTTAGCAGATAAAATACCAGATGCCCAGTTAAACTGGGATTTCCAGTCAACAGCAGCAACGGCAACAAAAACACTAGTGTAAGTATGCACCATGCACTGCACGAAATAGACTAAAAACAAGCTGTTTGTCTGAAAATTAACTTTAAGGGGGGTGGGGGGTGTAATCTTGCATTTTGTTTTATTTTGTAAATCTGACAACCTAATCCAAGAGGAAGGATTTGTGTCTCAGGAATGGAGTTTTTCCCCACCCCTATCGGCAAACACTATTTTTAGGCTGATCAGTGAGGTGAGGAGAAGAGAGAGGTTTAGATCCCAAATCAGACTGGGATTCTAAACTGTTCTAGACTAGGTTGGACTTTAGTCTATGAAAGGGAACGGGAGAATTCTAATCTATCTTAAGCCTCTTTTCAAGGGTGGTGACGAGAAAAAGTAAAACAGGTACCTGTTTTGGTGCCCTGCTAATTTCGTGTCTGTTCAATAAGACCATTAAAGATGCAGAGCTTGATCAAAAGTCCAAATAAACCCTGGATTGTCACGAATTCTCATGGAGAGCATATCTATCTACACACAGACTAATAACTATCACTCCTAGAAACAGATGCCATGAGTTTTTGGAATAAAGGTCATGGCATTCTCTCAGTACACACAAGGGCTCTGACGTGGGTCCTGAGAGGTCGGTGCAGGTTTGGGAGACATCCAAGAGCTGAGACAGTGATGAAGATGAGGATGCTGTGACCTCCCCTTGAAAGCCCCCATGCAGACATAGAGTGCTTGCCTGGAGGTTCAAGTGGGAAGAGCATGAAAACAGCCGTGATAGCTTATTGAGGACACTGGGACTTCCGCAGTCTCCAGGGACCTCCTGTGAAAGAGGGGTGTCTAGGAAGTGATCCTTAAACACCATCTCAGGTGCTCATTTGTTTCCCAAAAGACTGAATTTCTTCATAAACCAAGAAGGAAAACCACTGGCCATGGAAGGGCCACGTCTTAGGACCTGACCTGTCTCCCGGAAGTGTTTGTGCTCGTCTAACAGGATGGGCAGGAGAGCGTGCTGTGCGGCCTATTGGGGACGCCAGGAAGGCACAGAAACGCAGGGGATTCTCGACCTGTCCCAGGCGCAGAACTTCTGGAGCCCTAGTTATACTAGGTTGGTGAGATTTGAGTCTCCCATTCGCCTGAAGTTAGCGAGGCTAATTTAGGGAAAGGAGGAAAGGGAGATCAAAGTCTATAAAGAAAGAAGGAAAAGAAAGTATTACGGGCATGAAGATCCCTGGCAGGGTGTTAAATGGAACAGATGAGAACACCCTGGAATTGTCCAGAGATGACTTCCAAGGCCTGAGACTCAGGAAATCAGACAGGCTGACCCTGCTTCCTTGAGTGGTTGAGTATCAGATGCCAACTTGGTAGATCTTCTCCTCATGAACTGAAAGGACTCTGCCCAAAAGCGAAAAGTAACAGAGAATGCCTAACTTGTACAGCCAGAGAGAGGCTGGCCCACATGGGGCTGTCAGAGACGCCCTTTCCGAGAAGGCAATGTCCACGAAGAGGAGTCATCCTTGCAAACAGCGAAAGGGAAGGGCAGCCTCATTGGGTGGAACAGCACATGGTATGGCTTCAGGGTGGAAAGGAGCTCAGCTTGTGTGAGGTACTGAATAGAAGTCCGTTTAGCTGGAGCCTAGTGAGAGAGCAAATGGCTCAGAGGCACGGAAGTGACTCGTAAATCGAACGGGAAAATAAGTAAGTGTGATTGCTATGAAGGGTGTTTGCACTCCACTTATTGGCCAGATTTGTGAAGAAAGGATCTGCCAAGTACAGAGTGAGTGGTGTGGCTGTTTGACATGGGAAAGAAAAGCAAAATGAGTTTCTAGAACCTAGAAAAGATAGGAATTTAAAGTCTTGGGGAGAGTCAACATGGCTATGAGAAGCAGAGGCTGGGCTCCGTGGTGCGAGAAGCCCACTTTCCCCCACGCTCCCAGGAGGCTGAAGCAGCAGAAGCTCCCTCAACAACCCACACAGCTGGAAAGCACTGATGAAAGAAAAGCCTCCTTTATTTTTTTCTGGGAAGCTGCAAGAATATCACTCAAAACAGCTGTCCGGCATGCTTTTCTGGCAAAGAACAGCTCCAGGACGACTGGTTTTTGAGCTGACAGTCATTCCCACAATTACTACGTATGATACAGTCGGTAGTGAAAGGAAGTATGCAGGCACCTAGGAACAGAACCGGCAATTTTTTGAGACCAAGTAAAATTTAGCCTTCAGGAAGAGAGATCTTTAAATCATAAAATTTTGGAGACGAAAGACAGCTTGACATACAAGTCATCCATCTCTCTACTTGGAAAATGTGGAAAATGAAAAGAGGATAAGTAAGTGTTTCAAGGAAAACCAAACCTGGTCCAACGACTGCTAGCTCAGTATAGGTTTTCCTTTGCTCTTCGTTTTACCCCCAACTTCGGCGCACACAAAACTCCTAAGGCCTCAGAAGGGTGTGAATAGTGTCCAAGCACGTAGCCTTTCCGGTCATGAATTAAGTGATTCAGACAGAATTTTTTTCTCTATTTTTTTCTTGTAAGGGAAAACTTTGCAGGGCTTTGCATGTCCTTCTCGGAGACTACGTAGTCATGTGTAGACTTGTAAAGGGCTCTCGCGATGCTGCCCGCTGAACCACGGGATCAGAGAAGAGAGGTTAAGGCTCAGGACGCAGAGACGCAGGTCCACAAAAATCCTTTGCCAACCAAGTGATCTTCAGAGAAAGGAATTACCCATTTGGAATGACCTTTTTATTTCAAGGATGAACATATTCACTTTTACAGCATAAATAGTAAAAGATATATTTTTACAAAATAAATTATCAAAAAGAAACCAGTAATTCAGGAATAATTACCAAAATGAAGAACTCCAGAGTTTGGGACTACGTAAATTTTAGGTGTCAAAATTTCCAAGCAAACTTTTAAAGTCCTGTCTCTTAATGTATGTTTAATATCTTTGGAAATAATCAACTCTTGTGTTTCAATTGTTTTTATTCCACAATCAGGAAAAAAGTTTTTCCTGTAAAGGCAAAAGTCTAAAAAATAATGTGCAAACCACAGATTTAGAATATGATCTTTAAAAAAAATTAGAATCTCTCCAGTTCTTCCTAATCCATTCTAATCTATAGTTCCTTATGCAACAAAAGGATGTGGTAGGCAGAGTACCCTCAAAGAGGTGCCTACATTCTAATCCTCAGAACCTGTGAATATGTTAGATTACGTGATAAAGGGGGAGTCAGCGGGCAGATAAAATTAAAGCTGTTAATTGGCTGACTTTAATCTAGGGAAATTCCCCTGGGGTGTCCAGATGGGCCCATTTCATCACAAAGTTCCTTGACTCTAGAGTCAGTGTCAGAATTACATGATATGAGGATGACTTAATGGCCATCGCTGGCTTTGGAGACAGAAGCGGGCCAGAGCCAGGGACTGTGGGCAGCCCTTAGAAGCTGGAACAGATGAGAACAAACATTATCTCCTAGGGCCTCCAGAAAGAAATGCAGCCCAGCCCTCACCTAGATTTTAGCCTGGTAAGGTCCATTTTGGACTTCTAACCTCCAGAAGTCCAACCATTGGACTGTAAGATGATAAATTTGTATTGTTTCAAGCTACCAAGTAAGGTAATTTGTTACAGCAGTCATACAAAACTAATATACATGACAAGGGAATACAAAATCACCCAGGTTTGCAAACACTATTAACTAAGTTGGAGTTAAGGAAAATAATTGAATTTGGAAATTAACTTCTCAACAATTTCATGCCACACTTTCCAAAAGAAAATCAACAAAACAAATTTAGTTTCTAAAAGAACATGAGAGAAGCAGTTTTGTCTGCCAAAATATATACAGAACTCATATAACTCAATAGCAAATAGAAAACAATCTGATTAAAATATGGGCAGAGAAAATGATAAAACATTTTCCTAAAACGACATACAAATGGCCAACAGGTACATGAAAAGGCACTCGACTTTACTAATCATCATAGAAATGAAAATCAAAACCATAATGAGAGATCACCTCACATCTATTAAAATGGTTATCATCAAGTAGATGAGAGAGAGCTATTGGTGAGGAAATGAAGAAAAGGGAACCCTTGCGTAATGTTGGTGGGAATACATATTTGTGCAGCCACTGTGGAAAATAGTATGGAGGTTCCACAAAACACTAAAAATAGAGCTACTGTGCATTCCAGCAATCCCACTTTGCGCACGTACCCAAAGAGAATGAAATCAGGATACTGAAGAACTATCTGGACTTCTTTGTTGACTGCGGCATCGGCCACAGTAACCATGAGAAGGAAGCAACCTAGTACGCGCCTACGAATTAACGAATAAAGGAGACATCGGTTCCACACACACAGACTATCTTTCAGCCATGTGAAAGGAAGCAGTTCTGCCATCTGGGATAACATGGATGAGCCTGGAGGGCCTTATGCTAAGGGAAATCAGCCAGACAGAAAAAGACGAAAAGTTGTATGATCTCACCTACATGTGGAATCTAAAAAAGCTGAACTCACAAAAACACAGAATGGTGGTTGCCAGGGGCTGATGGGTGGGGGAAATGGGAAGAGGTTGGTCAAAGTCTACAAATTCCCAGCTCTAAGGTAAATCAGTTCTGGGGGTCCAATGCACGGCATGGCAATTATAATTAGTGACACTGTTTTGTATATTTGGAAGTTTTTAAACCAGTAGATCTTAAATGTTTTCACTACACATACAAAAAATGGTAATTATATGAGTTGATAGATGTGTTAACTAACGCTACAGTGGTAAACATTTGGAGGTACATAAGTGTATCAAATCAACACATTATACACTTTAAACTTACACAATTTATATGTCAATTCTGTCTCAACAGAGCTGGGGGAAAAAACCCATGATGTAGGTAGTATTGCCATTTGAGTTCTGACAAGTGAGAAAAACCGGAGCAGAGAGAGATGAAATAATTTGCCCAAGGTCGCTGACCTCATGAGTGGTAGATCTGTGTTTTGAGCTCAGTAATCTGGCTGCCAAGTCTGCATTCTTAAGCTCTGTGACCCTTTCTAAAGAATTAGGGTAACAGAAATTTAAAAATGAAAAAATTCTATGAAAACTCTTCAAGTTGTATACTTAATGATTTGTGCGTATTTCTGTATCAAAGTAGGTTATATTTCAAATTTTTTATTTAAAAAGCTACTAGAAAACAAAGAGCTGTGGGGAGTTTTACAGTGCTAGTAGGGGCGGAATATAAAACTAGAGTTGCCGGCTTCCAGAGCCTTCTGGGCAATTAGCATCTGAAGCAGTTAGGAGATAACAGATGGTAGAAGAGGAAGGTTGCAGGTATGAAGGAGAGAGGCAAGAAGAGATCTTAGTTAGAATAGCATTTTCTTAACCAGAAAAACTTTTTTCAAGATTGAAAGACCCTATGTACGTGAAAGCAGAAGAGCTGGGAACTGGTGCACAGAGAAGACACACTTCGGGGCAACAGTCCTTGTGATTTGGCCACAGGCGAGTCTAAACCACATGTTGGGGTCTAGAGCTGGGGCTGGCGAACGAGGCCCAAGAGCAAATTCGCCCCACAGCTCCAGTGGAACATGGCAATGTCCATTAATTCATAGAGCGACCAGTCCAAGCAGAAGCTATATGGCCGGCAGAGCTTTAAAACGGGACTATCTGGCCCCTTACGGAAAAAGTCTGGCAACTCTAGATCTAGCAAAACAAGTTAAAAACTTGAATAACCCATGTTTTGTAATAAGATTCCATGAAATGAGGTCCACCTAATTTGTTGGAATGTCTCTTAAAAGGCCGCCGTGGCAGACCTGACTTTCCTAACCTCCCTCATCCCTCGGGTGAAGGTGCACATGCGCACTTAGCGGTACACCCCCCAAAAGTCACGACCACCGACCAGTAAATCAGAACTGGAGGCATAAACAGAAAACGCTTTACATAAAATGGAGATTAATTAGGAATTCGAATGCATTAACATTATGTGAACGGTCAATTAAATAACTAATTATCTTGAAAAATTAATTGCCTGCTTAAGGATAAGACCACACCCCACCACATAGCCCTTCTCAGCCCACACAGGTGTTCCGTGGCTCCTAGACTTCGAAAATCATTTGGGGTTCATATTTAACAGCCAGAATAGCCAGAAACATTTTTTAAGAGTTCAATTATCTATTCAATATACAAGCATATAATGGATGACAGTTTCGTGCCAGGAACTGCCTTAGCATTTAGAAACATAGTGAAGAAAGATGGTCCCTCACCTCAAAAAGGGAATTTTCCTCCCGCCCTCCTTCCCCTCTCATGTCTTAGGTCTCATTCTAAAAGCTACACATCCCTATGGCATTTAGTTTTTATCTCTACAATGGAATGGGTGGAGAAAGAGAAGTTGCTACTGTTACAGTTGATATTGAAGGAGGGCAGCCTGCTTTGTAAAACATTTGTCTGGGTTCATTGGTTGTACCCTGACTGGCTCTCAAGGATGGTTTGCAGGAGAGAGGTTAGAACTAACAGTGCAAATTTGTTCTGCATTACTAAGTACCATCAACTTTTGATTCCACCAGGCGACTGGAAAATTTATCTAACATTAGGGAAATAGAGATGAAAGGTGAATTTGGGTTAGTCAGAAGGTGAACCTAGCAATATGTGGAAAGTCTGGGACCCAAAGAAATAGATAATGAGTGATTTCCATACACCAGGAGTGTCTGGCCAAAGGAAGGAACTTCAGAATAACATCTGATATTAAAGTTCAGTTGATCTCTTGTTCTGTCCTCTAATGAACTTCCATTGTTTCTAGATTTTCAGTTACTCAACACAATACCCTGATGTTAGTGATTCTTTGGACAAATGAAGGAGAAATGTCAACACTTGGGGTAAAGCTCCAAGATCAAGGAACAGGCGGAAGTGGATGAGAAGTGATTATCAGAACACAGGTGGAGTTGAAGATGCCGGCGGCCGTCCGCTAGGAAACTGTACGGGTCAGCAGGCAGAAATTCGTGGGAAACTCTAGAAATTACCTGAACTCACAGTGTGTAGGATGGGTCTTGCGTTGTTTTAGGTGGAAATAAAAGGAAAGCACCCAAGAAGTCTTGGGGATGTGACTTCTTTCCACTTATTATTATGAATCTGATTTTTGCCTCATGTTATACTTATTTAAATCACATTGACTTCCCCCACTGGAATGCAAGCACGTGTGGTATTTATATTTCTCCCATACCAAGCTTAGTGTGCCATAGAGCACGGGGCTCATTAAATTAAGGAGGAAAGGATTTCAGGAGCAGCAGGAAGACTCCATAAAAATGATCTTTGTTTCAATGTAAGAAGCAATGCAGAACTGGCTGAGGGCTACGTAAATTACTTTTGTCTAGTTGAGTCTCTCCAGCTGGAAACAGCTTCCTCTGGGGAGGACCCGGGACCGCGGGCAGTGTGTCGGGGTGGGTGTGCAGAGTAGCTGTGGAGAGAGCGGAAAATGGAAAGCACTCTTTCTGTAGAAAAACCTCAAGCTGGGAGAAAAAAAAATTAACGAAGGAAACATATTTGCCTTTTAAATAAAGAGATAAAAGGTATCCTGAATGCTAATTTGACTTAGTCTATGGGTCATATTATGATAGGCGCCAGAGGTTTCTAAACAAGGCCGTATAATAAAACCGCTAAAAACAGATTGGTAGGCTTGCTGACAATATATGGTCAGGTTCAAACTCTGGACATTCTGGCGTTCTTGGCCTGAGTAGAACTCTGAAATCTACACATTTTTTACATTTCCCACAACACATGAAGAACATACTCCTATGAGTCTTTTTAATCCCAAGGCTGGCATGCATACTGCATTAATTAATAGTGTGTTCTTCATGGAGTATCTGCCCCTTGCCTTCATAAATTCAAAACTTATCAATAAAAATAGCTTAATCTATTTTGCACATTGTTTTCCTTAAATGAATCCTCACAAAGTCAGTATTATATATAATTAATACACTCCTCATCCCGTCCAATAAGCAGAAAACTTAAGGAATGGTTAAGATAAGGCTCTCAGCTCAGAAAAAAAATCAGTAGCAGAAAAAGAAAAAAGAAGAGTATGAATAACCTTGCATGAGGTCATTAATAGACAAGATGATATTAGTAACGGTAGCACATAAAGTCCTTTTTTTTTTTACCTTAAAGGTAATAACGCCCATTTTACAGATGTAAATACGTGGTTCTGGTTCAGACGCTGACATAATGAAGGCTGCTTCGGTACTTTCATCCTCAGTAAACAAAGCCTTGTCTTTGTTTAGCAATTCAAACTGAGACAGTACAAGACATTTTTAAAGAAAACTAAGAATAGACAAATTGTTGGCAAAGGTCATTCTCTGATAGGAGGTAGCAGAAAAGTTTGGAGTCCACACAATGCCCATAATGATGAGACATAGAGTTTCAACGATTTGAAACTACTGAAGGAGGAGAAGTCGGTTTCTCCCAATCGAGAAACAAAAACCCGCGCACAGTCTTGGGACAGGTCTACTCACACGACACCAAAGCTTTCAAAATTATCCATACGTTGCCTGCCTTATTTCCTTATTTCCAAGATGTATAGTCTTGGTTATCATACACACGCATACACCCCTTCCTGAAGGAGGGTGCATTTTAGGATTTATGAGTATATTTAATGTAGTTTATTTTATTTTCCATGAGAAGTATTCATAAATCAAAGGTATATTTTTGCAACTGATGGCATATTAGCATTGAGAAAATACTGCATTCAAGCTACAAATTTAGTTAATGCTTGGCTTTTCCACCTACTTGAGACTGTGTTACACTGATGCTGTGAGCCTAGTTCTAGAGACAGAGGAATCCCTTAGAAGCCAAGAGAACTTGACGGAAAATCAGGATGATATCCACTGAGCACTTGGACAGATGCAATTTACTTAACAAATTCTCAGACAATCCAAAGGTCACGACTGTCCCATTATCTCATTCAGTTGCTATACAGTCAGAATAGTACTGCCCTGTCCTTGCTAAATTAACAAAAACTGGCCAAGACCAGAAAAGCAAAAAGTAACTAAAAAGAAGAGAATTCAAACAGTTATTATTTTAACCAAGGCAGGGCCCATATCCACATTTTCCAGAGAAAGAGAGTAAGTATTTTATAGGCATGCTAGGGTCTACTCTTATGGACTCCCTCAAGCTGGTTGCCAAATTTTCAGGGATTTTACGAGGCAGCCATTCGCTTTTTGGTAGTGTGAAATTGGTCGTAGTGGAAGTGTCTACCACACAGAAACCAGCAAGTGCTGATGCGGGTCAGGGCCTTTGGTTCCCCCCGAGAGCCAATTTACCTGAACAGCGCATGCAAAAATATCTTACAGAATGTTTGCATTTTAGAAAATTTTTCAAAGTACCTCTTCTATTGAAAAACGTTTGCTTTCAGACAGCTGTCCTCTTTTCAAAATTTGTTCACCTTTTATGTTTCCAGTTTTAGAAATTATCTGTAACACACATGAACTTCTATTGATGGGACAGAGTTATCTTTAAAAGCAATATTTCAGATTAAAAACAAGTTGACCTCATTATGGTCTAGCCTCATAAACCAATGTCATTTAAAAATATTTACTTAACACTAGTTCCAAAGACATGTGAAGTCTTCTTAAACTAAACCAAATAAAACCTATGGACCTAAGTTAAAATTAAATTAAACAGTACACACACACACACACACACACACACGCTGACATGGGCCATACTGTTCCAATCCAAATACAGTGATTATGGTCCACAGAGGAGACACCTCTTTGGGCATCTTACATCTTCAGGGAAGACCACAGCACCCCCAGTAGGCATGCCCCACCTAAACATGTCTGCTTATAGATACCACAAGGTACAAAATACTACTCCCCCTCTGTGGAAATCTGACGACCTGTTCCAAGGAAAACATAGGTCTCTATGAACCCTGAATTAGGGATAAAAAAAGAAAATTTCTGACTTTATCTAAGATTCCTGTGCTCTTTGTATGTGAAGGCTTTGAGGAAAAATTGTAAAGATTTTTTAAACCAAAACATTTTAAAACATCGAATTAAGCCCAAATACAGAACTAAATGGGTCATGAATATCAGAGTCTATCTTTATAATTTTCATAGACATTGAAGAATATATTTCTTGGGAGTATAACAGTATTCATATTATTGTTTCTCATGTTAAAAGCTGACCTGGAGAAGTGACAAATCTCCCTTACAGAAGATTTAAGAATAATATGAGTAGTTATTTCCTTCTCAAGGAGGTGGAACTGAAGTCCCTATTCTTGAGCGCGGGCTATACTTACTGACTTTCTTCCAAAGAGTAGAGTATGGAAAAGGGGCGGGGGGGGAGAACGAGTAACTTCACAGTGGAGAAACCTGGCAATGCTTCCTCAGCCAGGTGATCAAGGTTAACATCACCGGCAATGAGTGGTGTTGATGGGAAGTGCACTTGATGTGATGTGATGAGAACGGCACTTTACCTCTGTGGTCTTCCTCCAAAAACATAACCCTAGTCTAATTGTGAGAAAAACCTCAGACAAATACAAGCAGAGGAACAGTGTATAAAATATCTGACAAGCACTCCACCAAACTGTCAAGGTCTGCAAAAACATGGGAAGTCAGAGAAACCGCCATACAGAAAGCTAAGGAAGCTTGACGGCTAAATGTGATATGCATCCTAATACTGAAAAAGGACCTTGGGGAAAAATAAGTAAAGTTCAAATAAAATGGGGCATTTGGTTAATAATCATATACTAATGGGGAAGGGGTCAATTGTGTGGTGATATAGTAACGAGATTTGGGGGAGGTGATGCTTTGTAATGTATACAGATGTCAAATTATCATGTTGTACACTGACATGTAATTATTTAAAAACCCCAATGGGGGGGAATAAACAAATGAAAATAATTACTAATGTTGGCTCTCTAGCTGTGACAAATGTACCATAGCAATGTAACATGTTAACAACAGGTGAAGATGGAAAAGGAATAGACAGGAACTCTCTGTACTACCTTTGCGACCCGTATGTGAATCTGAAACCACTCAAAAATAAAGTTTTAAAATATATTCAACCTCTTAAACAAAAGTGCCAAAGGATATACTCCCATTCCTGACCAAGCACACTTAGCGGTCCCAACAGCTTAAAATGATGTAAACTGCAGCCCAAGACCTTCAAACTGGAACCACCACGGGTTGTGGCCTGCCTTGGATGAGTGGGGGTGACTCCACTGGCTACACATAAAAGAGAGGCTGCAAAGTATAATTACCTGGATGAAAGATATTGGTTTTTCTAATTTCAAGGATGGATAGGAGCTTCCAAACCTCAGCTGAGCCCTAGAGCCAAGGGAAAGCTTTCTTTCTTATGCATGAGAAAAGGCACAATCTGAATTTTTGACACTTGAGGTGAAAATCAAGAAGGGGTTACTTTGGAGATGTTGGGAGTGGACCCCCAAAGAGGGGAGCTCTGGGAGAGTAGACCACAGGAAAACAATTTCTGGGGGGCCTTTGGGGGCCCAGGGGCAGGAAGCTTGTCTGCTCTGTGGTGTGTGACTCCGAATTCCCTGAGTGCTGGTTCCTGATCGAGGGTGACCGAGACCCAAAGGCCCTGGAGTCCTGCAGGGGCCTGTGGGCCAGGTAGACCTGAGGTTTACAGGGGTTGATTGCTGTCAATCAACTGTCTCACTCTAAAACCCGTATCAAAAATATTTGCAAGTTAGGGTATTTTTTTTTCCCCACATGGGACAAGCCAGTGAGTTTTTATCCTCTCTTAATGTAAATTTGCAGTCTGGGTCACTGAGATACTGAATGGAAGGAATCAGGTTTAATTCTTAATTTGAGAGAAGCCCAAACAAGGAAATGAGGACTGTAGGAAGCCACCCGATGAGTCAATTCCATTTTTTGGCTTGATTATTTTGTATCTCTTGACATATCTACACTGATATGGCACAAAGAAGAAATGAAAAAATAAATTTGGTTTTGAATATGAGATCTCTCCTTCTGAAAAAGAAAAAAGGAGACACGCAGATTGGGTAATATAAAAACTATGTATATTGTATTGGGTCCTGGTCACTTACTGCCTTTCTGTATGATTGCCTTCCCTGGTATAATAATTTATTGCCTATTAGTTCAATATTTCCCAGGTCCACTTTTCTCTCTTTGGCTGCATGGGTGACTCCATCAGTGGTAATGAACTATATCATGGGTAATCACACCGTCAAGACCCATCTACCTTCAACCCCAAAGCCTCGAAACCTCAGCACTCAGTCCTGCAAAGAGTAAAAGAGCAATGACCTGCAAAAACAGAGATCTGAGAACCTCTGGAGATATTAGGTTTAAGCTTAATAGTGAGTCATTAATAAGTAAGATGCAGGATAATTATCAATATGAACCACACTTAATAATTAATACCATGCAAACAAAATAGAAATGAAATAGCGAGTGGAATTAGACAGAGGTTATATTCAGTTCCCCTTGAAAATCCAGCTTTGAAGGGGAAATCACAAATTGTTTCAAATTATGAGAGTTTTTCCCCCAAACCGTCTGTAGTGAGCCACTTAGCAAATACGATTCTTAACACTCACCCCTCTGAGCTCGCACAAGCTTTGCCTATGCTTATTCTAAAAGCACAGCTCCTCCCACTTAATTACAACTTTTCACCTTTTTTTTTTGAAGTATCAAAAGGTTTTGGTGGAAGTGTGTGATTTATAAAAATGAGTGGCAAAAGTAGTTAAATATAGCCTCTTTCATATGTCATTCTTATTATCTAGGATTCTAAGGCTAGAATTTGTTGGCAGTAACCTCCAGTTTTTGCTGACAATCCCAATTTTTGATGACCTACACTTTGTTGAGTAGGGGAAGGGAACTAATAATTACTGAGTGTTCACCACGGTAGATGGACTGTCGTTTTGGTTACCTCATGTAATTCTCTAAACAATAAATAAGTAAATAAAAAGCCTATGAGTGCAGGCTAATTAATGTCAATGCAGAGTCCAGAGTTTCAGGCTAATGGAGGTCAGCCACTTACCCAAGAGCAAAAATACTGGATCGTGAATTTCCTTCCTGAACCTTATAGACCCTAAGCCTGTCATTTTTCAGTTCCGGATCCAAACTATATGGGTAAGCAGAATACAAAGGTCTTCTTGATCCTTCAAAAATGACGTTATCTAAAGTAACATTATGGTTAGTTACAGACCATTGTGTTAAGGCCCCCTCTAATAGTGAGCAGTTGGTCAACAGTTGGGAGAGCAAAGAATAAGAGCGCTTTCCAGGTCCCGAGTCGGACGGGAGTCCAGTCATTGTCCAGCGCGGAATGGGGGGGAAACCGGTTTCCAAGGTCACTGAAAATACCTAACGAACCAAGTCGCTGCACCCGCCTGTCCCCGCGGCACCCGCCGCCCAGCTCTTCCTGGAGGTCGAGGGGGGCGGTAACAGCTTCTTTCCATAACTCTTAGCCTAGCACAAACAGTTTTAACCCTCTTCATGAAATATGTCATTTTAGAAGAAAATAAGAGGTGCCTCGGGATGCGCCATGGGTTCCTGCCTCCCTTCCTCCTTCCCTCCCTCTCCTTTCTTTCCTCCTTGCCTCCCTCCCTTCCTTGCCTTTCTTTTTCCTTTCTTTTCTCTCCTTTTTCTTTTTTCCACTGTCTTGTGCTTGAAGACCACACCGGACCAGGACGTGGGATTTTCTTAGCCATGGGCTGTGCTGAGACAGGAGCCAAAGCCCTGTCGCCTCTCTTTCAGCGCCGCCAATCGCACTTCCTCTGCGCCCTGGCAGTGGTTGTGAACCCAGAGGGGCCTCCACGCCTTTGAAATGGAATAAACGTGCTTGTATTTGAGATCGTGTAGAAGATACTTATCAGGTTCTGTTCCCATTGCCTAAATCATTCAGTCAAATTTTACTGAAAACACATTTTTAAGGTAATAATGACACTACTAATAACAGAATAGTCTAGCTTTAAAAAATGTTAATACTTAAACAAGTATTAGAAAAGGAACCTAATAATTATTATAGTCTATGACTTCTCCCTGGCTGAGTTGAATCACACAAGGAAGCCAACCAATGGCTTTAGAAATTTCCTTGTCATAAGGGTTAGATAGGCAGTTAGTATCATCCACTACAATCAAAGGGAAAATGAACATAGGAAATATAAACTTGGCACAGACTTGGCAAAAAAAATTCATCTATTCAAACTGAAGTAATTTCAGACCCCCTGTGTATGCAATCTCCCATAAGAAAAGCTGCAAAATAATGAATTTGCCTAAGTTCAGGACATGTCCTCCCTGCGCTGTGATGTACTGAACTCCAGCCATCTTCCAAAGCTCAGATCAATACATTTCCTTCCTGAAACCGCGGACCCTCGATCTGGTCCTCTCTCCTAAACTTTATGAAATGTAGGGTTGTGCCATCCAAATTGGCGTATAGCACAAGCTTATATTCTATTGCAAGGTGATACAAATATCTTCAAATAGTCTCATCTCGCACCCAGCAAACTGAGCCTCTCGAATGCAGAAATTGTCCCTATCTTTCGCCACGGTAGCCAGCAATGAGCTGGGCACATATGGCCTCCAATAAACACTCAAGGGTTGGATGTTGGTCTTCTAGTTTTCTATGTAATGATCTGCTTTTGGTATCTTTCCATCTCTCATTACTTGTTGGACGTTCTTTACTTCCTTTTGATTTATTTTCTGACCCTGACACGCCAATGATTTTTCCCTTCCTTTTGATCAGATCAAATGCTACACCTTGTAAAAATCTATCCTTAAATCCTGCCTCTTCCAGGAAGTCTCGCCCATGCCCGGCTTGCAACAATTTTTCCTATAGCAGCTATAATTTAAATGACGCTATCATGTTCTTAAACCTCGGTTACTTCAGGCTATTCTTCAGTGTTTTCCATTGTACATCTTATTTCTCCAAGCAGATAGTAAGATCCCTTAGCTCAGAAGACATACTTTCTACATCCTTTATATCCTCCTCAAAAATAAGCACGTGAAATATAGATTGATCTGCTTTCTAATTTATATGCTCTGTCACATTTTATAGTTTCCTCTGTCCTCAATTAGCAGATCTATCATACATTTTTTCCCCCCAAAGAGTGATTGTATTTTACTTTATAACCTAGCTATACAGGGATTTTATTAATAGCCCAGACTGCTTAATATGTACCAGCCATTTATTTCTCTTGGATTTCCAATAAGGTGCTTTTCAACAGCTCCCAATTCCTGAAGGTTTTAAAAGCCTCTTTTATACTTCTCATTTCAATTTTTTCCTAATATTTGGCCACAGTTCCCTTTTCTAAAATTAAGTAACCAAATAATGGACTTTTCCTCCATTATAGCCACAATATTTGGATGCATTTAATTATGCTGCGATAATTACAACAAAGGCATTCACCATGAATCACTGTATCATCTCCTCTCTGCTCCATATGCTCAGTCGCTGCATTTGTCCTTGTGGGCCTGCAAGACTTGTCTCTTAGTGGTCCTCTCACTAAGTCATGGAATCACGGAAGAGCCTCATTGTAAATAAAGTCTCATTCTCTCCCATTTTACAACTCTGTAGATACATTATTCCAGTGAATACATTTTCATTGTTAAATTAACAGTGTGATTGTAGAGAAAAGCATAAAC